>JAIUJO010000750.1:262500-270000 GCA_023846275.1 Vanilla planifolia
ATGACGAAGAAGATCAAGATGAAGAAGAGGAAGAAGAAGATCACGTAGAAGAAGATCACGTAGAAGAAGAGGAAGAAGAAGAAGAAGACGACGACAATGGCGACGACGAAGAAGAGGAAGAAGAAAAACAAGACGAAGGAGAAGAAGAAGAAGGAGGAGGAGAAGAAGAGGAAGACGAACAAGGAGAAGAAGATGATGATGAGGAGGATGAAGTCAAAGAAAAAGAAGAATAAGGAGAAAAAGAAGAAGAAGAAGATGAACTAGAAGAAAAAGAAGATGATGATGAAAAAGAAGAAGAGGTGTAAGAAGAAGAAGAAGAAGAAGAATTAGAAGAAGAAGGAGAAGAAGAAAAAGAAGAAGGAGAAAAGATGATGATGAAGGAGAAGAAGAAGAATAAGAATAGGAAGGATAATAAAAATAATAAGAAGTGGAAGAAGAAGAAGAAGAAGAAGAAGAAAACTACAATGAAGAAGAAGAAAAAAGTAAAGATAATGAAGAAGGTGAAGATAAAGAGGGCTAAAAATAAAAATAATAAAAATAACAATAATAGTAATAATAATAATAACAATAACAATAACAATAACAATAATAATAATAATAATAAGAACAAAAAGACGATGATGAAGAAGAAGAAGAAGAAGTAGAAGAAGTTGACGAAGAATAAAAAGAAAAAGAAGAAGAAGAAGAAGAAGACGAAGAAAAAGAAGGAGAAGAAGAAGAAGAAGAAGAAGAAGAAGAAAAAGAAGAAGAAATTGATGAAGTAAAAGAAGATGATGATGACGATGAAGAAGAAGAAGAAGAAGGAGATGAAGATGAAGTAGATGAAGAAGTAGAAGAAGAAAAAGAAAAAGAAAAAGAAAAATAAGAAAAGACAAGAAGAAGAAGAAGAAGAAAAATATGAAGAATTAAAACAAGTTGATGATGTAGAAAAAGAAGAAGAAGTAGAAGAAGAGGTAGAATTAGAAGAAAAAGAAGAAGAGAAAGAGGAAATAGAGACGAAGAAGAAGAAGTTGAAGAAAAGCAAGAAAAAGAAGAAGAAGATGATGATGATGATAATGAAGAGAATAAGAAGAATAAGAAGTGGAAAAAGGTGAAGAAGAAGGAGTAGAGGTACAAGAAGAAGAAGATAAAGTAGAAGAAGAAGAAGAAGAAGAGGGAATAAAAGGAGGAGTAGAAGAGGAAGAAGAAGAAGAAGATTACGATGATGATGATGAAGACGAAGAAGAAGAAGAAGAAGATGGAGAAGAAAAAGAATTAGAAGAAGAATAAAAAGAAAAATAACAACAACAAGAAGAAGAAGACAAAAAGATGAAAAAGAAGAAGGATAAGAAGAAGAAGAAGAAGAAGAAGAAGAAGAGGAAGAAGACGGTGAAGAAGAAAAAGAAGAAGAAGAGGCAAAAGAAGATAAAGAAGAAGAAGAAAAAGAAGAAGAAGAAGACAAAAAGGAAGAAGGAGAAGAAGAAGAAGAAGAAGAAGAAGAAAGAGAGGAAGGAATAGAAGAAACAAAAGAAAAAGTGGGAGAATAAGAAGAAGAAGAAAAAGAGGAATAAACATAACAAGACGAAGAAGAAGAAGATTAAGAAGAAGAAGGAGATGATGTTGATGATGAAGAATACTAAGAAGATGAAGAAGAAGAAAAAGAAGAGGAAGAAGAAGAAGAAGAAGATGAAGAAGAAGATGATGAAGAAGCAGAAGAAGAAGAAGAAGAAGAAGAAAAAGAAAAAGAAGAAGACGTAGAAGAAGAACAAAAAGAAGAAGAATAAGAAGAAGAAGAAGAAAAGGAAGAAATCAAAGAAGAAGAAGACAACGACAGAAAAGAAGAATAAGATGAAAAAAAATAAAGATGAACCAGAGGAAGATGACGAAGACAAAGAAGAAGAAGAAGAAGAAGAAAAAGAAGTACAAGAAGTAGAAGAATAATAGTAATAATCATAATAAAAATAGTAAAAATAAGAAGAAGAATAGGAAGAAGATAAAGAAGAAGAAGAAGGAGAAGATAAAGAATTAGAAGAAGAAGCAAAAGAAGTAGAAGAAGAAGTAGAGGAAGAAAAAGAAGAAGAGGAAGAAGAAGAAGAGCAAGAAAAAGAAGAAGACGACAAAGAAGACAAAGAAGAAGAACAAGAACAGGAAAAAGAAGAAGAAGAAGAAGATGAAGAAGAAGAATAAGAAAAAGATTAATAAGAAGAAGAAGAAGAGGAAGAAGAAGAAGAAAACATAAGAGTAGACAAAAACGAAGAAGTAGAAGAAGAAGATGAAGAAGAAGAAGACCAAGAAGAGAGAGATCAAGAAGAAAAAGAGGATGCAGATGAACAAGAGGAAGAAGAAGAAGTAGAAGAATAAGATGATGAAGAAGAAGGAGAGGAAGAAGAGTAAGAAGAATAACAAGAAGAAGAAGAAAAAGAAGAAAAACAGGAATAAAATGAAGAACACGAAGAAGAAGAAAAAGAAGAATTATATGAACAAGAAGAAGAAGAAGAAAGTTGAAGAAGAAAGTTGAAGAAGAATTAAAAGAAGTCAAGTAGAAGAAGAAAAAGAAGAAGAAGAAGAAGAAGAAAAAGAAGCAAAAATAGAAGAAGGAGAAGAAAACAAAGAAGAAGAACAACAACAAGAAGAGGAAGAAGATGAAGAAGAAAAAGAAGAAGAAGAAGAACTAGAAGAAGAAGAAGATGAAGGAGATGATGAAGTTAAGGAAGAAGAAAAAGAAGAACAAGAAGAAGTTAGAAGAGAAGAAGAAGAAGAAGATGGTGATGATAAAGAAGAAGAAGATGATGATGATGAATACTAAGTATAAGAAGCAGAAGAAGAAGAAAAAGAAGAAGAAAATGAACAAGAAGAAGAAGATGAAAAGGACGAAGATAAAGAAGAAGAAGAAGAAGAAGAAGAAAAATAAGATGAAGAAGAGGAGGAAGGCATAGACGAAGATGAAGAAGACGAAGATGATGAAGACGAACAAGAGGAAGAAGAAGAAGAAGAAGAAGAAGAAGAGGAAGACAGAGAAGAAGAAGAAGAAGAAGAAGAAGAAAAAGAAGAAGAAGTCAAAATCAAAGAAGAAGAAGAAAAAGAAGAAGAAGAAGGCGAAGAAAAGAACAAGAAGAGGAAGAAAAAGAAGATGAATTTGAAGAGAATGATGCAGAAGAAAAGAAGTAGAAGAGGAAGAGTAAGAAAAAGATGAAGTAGAAGAAGAAGAAGATGAAGAAGAAGAAGAGGTTGAAGAAGAAGAAGAAAAAGATGAAAAAGTAGTAGAAGAAGAAGGAGAAGAAGGAGAAGGAGAAGAAGGAGAAGGAGAAGAAGAAGAAAACGATGAAGAAAGTATAAGAATAAGAAGAAGAAGAAGACAAAGAAGAAGAAAGAAAATTGTGAGAAAAAGAAGAAGTCGAGAAAGAAAAGATGAAGAAGACGAAAAAGAAGAAGAAGAAGAAGAAGAAGAAGAAGAAGATGAAGAACAAGGGAACGAAGTCGAAGAAGAAGAAGAAGAAGAAGAAGTTGAAGGAGGAGGAGAAGAAGGCGAAGAAGAAGAAGAAGAAGAAGAAGAAGAAGATGAAGAAAGAGAAGTGGAAGAAGAAGAAGAAGACAAAAATGAAGAAGAAGAAGAAGAAGAAGAAGAAGAACAAGATGAAGAACAAGAAGAAGAAGAAGAAGAAGAACAAGAACAAGAAAAAGAAGAAGAAAATCAAGAAGCTGAAGAAGAAGACAAAAAAGAAGAAGAAGTATACGAAGAAGAAGAAGTAGAAGATTAAGAAGAAGAAGAAGAAGGACAAGAAGATTTTGATGATGAAGCAGAAGAAGAAGAAGGACAACGAAAAGAAGAATAAGTAGATGGAGACGAAGAAGAAGAAGATGGTGAAGAAGAAGAAGAAGAAGAATAGAAGCTGTTGACAAAGAAGAAGAAGAACAAGTAGAAAAGAAGAAGAGGAAGAAGGAAAAGAAGAAGAAGAAGAGGAAGAAGAAGAAGAAGAAGAAGAGGAGAAGAAGATGAAGAAGAATACGAAGAAGAAGAAGAAGGTGAATAAAAAGTAGAAGAAGAAGAAGAAGAAAAAGAAGGAGTAGAAGAAGAATAAGAAGGAGAAGAAGAAGAAGTAGAAGAAAAAAAGAAGAAGCGGAAGAGGAAGAAGAAGAAGAACAAGACCAAGAACAAGAAGATGAAGAAGGAGAAGAAGAACACGAAGAAGAGGAAGAAGACAAAGAATATGAAGAAGAAGAAAAAGAAGAAGAAGACGAAGAAGAAGAAGAGGAAGAAGAAGGAGAGGAAGAAGAAGAAATCAAAGAAAGAAGAAGAAGAAGAGGAAGAAGAAAAAAAAGAAGAAGAAGAACAATAACACGATGATGATGAAGAAGAAGAAGATGAAGAAGAAGAAGAGGAAGAAGAAGAAAAAGTAAAAGAATAAAAAGATGTTGGAGTAGATGAAGAAGTAGAAGGAGAAGAAAAAGAAGAAGAATAAGAAGTGGAGGAAAAAGAAGATGTAGAAGAAGATGTTGATGATGATGAAGAAGAAGAAGAAGACGAAGAAGATTTAGAAGATGATAAAGTAAAAGCAGAAGAAGAGGCAGACGAAAAAGAAGAAGAATGCAAAGAAGAAGATGATTAAGATGAACAAGAAGAAGACGAGGAAGAAGATAAAGAAGTTGACGAAGATGACGAAGTTGAAGAAGTTAAATAAGAAGAAGAAGACGAAGAAGAAGAAGAAAAAGAGGTAGAAGAAGAAGAAGAAGAGGAAGATGGAGAAGAAGAAGAGGAGGAGGAAGAAGAAGAAGAAGAAGAAGAACAAGAGGATCATGATGATGAAGATTAATAATAAAAAGAAGAAGAAGAAGAAGAGGAAGATGGAGAAGAAGAAGAGGAGGAGGAGGAAGAAGAAGAAGGAGAAAAAGAAGAAGAAGATGATGAAGAAAAAGAAAAAGAAGAGAAGAAGAAGAAGATGAAGTTGAAGAAGAAGAAGAAGAAGAAGAAAAGAAGTACAAGAAGCAGAACAAGAAAAAGAGAAAGGAGTAGAAGATGAAGAAGAAGAAGAAGAAGTTGAAGAAGAAGCAGAAGATGAAGAAAAAGAAGAAGAAGAAAAATTCCTCGAAGAAGTCAAAAAAGAAGAAGAAGAAGAAGACGAAGATGACGAAGATGAAAAAGTGGAAGAAGAAGAAGAAGAAGACGAAGAAGAAGAAGAAAAAGAGGTAGAAGAAGATGACGAAGAAGAGGAAGATGGAGAAGAAGATGAGGAAGAAGAACAAGAAGAATAAGAAAAAGAAGAAGAACAAGAAGTCAAAAACAAAGAAGAAGAAGAAGAAAAAGAAGAAGTCGAAGAAAAAGAACAAGAAGAGGAAGAGGAAGAAGATGAAGTTGAAGAAGAAGAAGAAGAAGGAGAAGAAGAAGAAAAGAAATACAAGAAGAAGAACAAGAAAAAGAGGAAGAAGTAGAAGAAGAAGATAAAGAAGAAGAAGAAGTTGAAGAAGAAGAAGAAGAAGATGAAAAAGAAGAAGAAGAAGAAGAACGAGTAGAAGGAGAAGAAGCAAAAGAAGAATATGATGAAGATGAAGAAGAAGAAGAAGAAGAAGAAGAAGACAAAGAAGAAGAAGAAAAGAACTATAAGAAGGAGAAGTCAAAGAAGAAGAAGAAGAAGAAGAAGAAGAAGAAGAAGAAGAAAAATAACAAGAAGAAGAAGAAGAAGAAAAATAACAAGAAGAAGAAGAAGAAGATGATGAAGAAGAAGAAGAAGAAGAAGAAGAAGTCCAACAAAATGAAGAAGGAGAAGAAGAAAATGAAGAAGAAGAAGAAGACAAAGAAGATGACGAAGAAGAAAAGAAGAAGAAGAAGAAGAAGAAGAAGAGGAAGAAGAAAAAGTAGAAGAATAAAAAGAAACAGGAATAAAAGAAGAAGAAGAAGAAGAAGAAGAAGAATAAAAAGAAGAACAAGAAGACGAAGAGGAAAAAGAAGAAGAAGAAGAAGAAGAAGAAGAAGAAGAAGATGAAGAAGTAGATCATGAAGAAGAAGAAGATGAAGAAGAGTTGGAAGATCATAAAGTAAAAGTAGAAGAAGAAGAAGAAGACAACGAAAAAGAAGAAGACAAAGAAGAAGAAGAAGATGAAGAGGAAGAAGACGAGAAAGACGAAGAAGAAGAAGAAGAATATGAAGAAGAAGAAGAAGATGAAGAAGTGTTAGAACATGATAAAGTAAAAGAAGAAGAAGAAGAAGAAGAAGAAGAAGTCAAAAAAGAAGAAGATGATGAAGAAGAAGAAGGCGAGGATGATGAAGTAGAAGTGGAAGAAGAAGGCGAAAAAGAAGACAATGAAGAAGAAGATGAAGTAGAAGAAGAAGGAGAGACAAAAGAAGAATTTGAAGAAGAAGAGGAAGAAGGAGAAGCAGAAGATGAAGAAGAAGAAGGAGAAGAAGAAGAATAATAAGAAGAAGAAGAAGAAGAAGATGAACATGAAGAAAAAAAAGAGGAATGAGAAGTAACAAGAGAAGAAGAATAAGAATAAGAAGAAGAAGAACTAGAAAAAGAAGAGGAAAAAGAGTTCAAAGAAGTTGAAGATGTAGAAGAAGAAGAAGAAGCTGACGAAGACAAAGGAGAATAAGAAGAAGAAGAAAAAGAGGAGGAAGAAGAAAACGAATTAGAAGAAGACGAAGAAGTAGAAGAAGAAGAAGAAGAAGAAGAGAAAGAAGAAGAAGAAGATGAAGATTGGAAGAAGAAGAAGAAGAAGAAGATTGGAAGAAGACGAAGAAGAAGAAGACGAAGAAGAAGAAGATGAAGAAGAAGAAGAAGAAGAAGATAAAGAAGAGGAGGAGGAAGAAGAAGAAGATCAAGAAGATCAAGAAGAAGATGAAGAAGATAATGAAGCAGAAAAGTAAAAGAGGACGAAGTGGAAGTCGAAGAAGAAGAAAATGAAGAAATGGAAAAAGAAGAAGACAACGAAGAAGAAGAAGAGAAGAATTAGAAGATCAAGACGAAGAAGAAGAGGAAGTAGAAGAAGAAGAAGAAGAAGAAGAAGAAGAAGAAGAAGGAGAATAAGAATAAGAAGAAAAAGAAGAAGAAGAAGAAGAAAAAGAAGAAGGAGATGAGGAGAAGAAGAAGAAGAAGAAGTAGAAGGAGATGAAGAAAAAGAAGATGAAGAAGAAGATGAAGAAGACGAAGAAGAAGGATGAGAAGTAATTGACGATAAAGCAGAAGAAGAAGAAGGATGAGAAGTAATTGACGATAAAGCAGAAGAAGAAGAAGAAGAAGAAGAAGAAGAGGAAGAAGAAGAAGAAGAAGAAGAAGAAGAAGTAGAAGAACACTAAAATAAAGAAAAAGAAGGAGGAGAAGAAGAAGAAGAAGAAGAAGACGAAGAACAGAAGAAGAAGAAGAAGAAGAAGAAGAAGAAGAAGGAGAAGCGGAAGATGATGAAGAAGAACAATGAGTATATGAAAAAGAAGAAGAAGAAAAAGAAGACTAATAAGAAGAAGATGAAGAAGATAAAGATAAAGAAAAGGAAGAAGAAGACAAAGAAGAAGTAGAAGAAAAATAAATAGAG
>JAIUJO010000750.1:275000-415000 GCA_023846275.1 Vanilla planifolia
GAAGAAAAAGACGATGGCAACAAAGTTGTAGACGAAGAAGAAGAAGAGGAAGAGGAAGAAGAAGAAGAAGAGAAGAAGAAGAAAGAAGTAGACAATGAAGAAGAAGTAGACGAAAAAGTAGAAGAAGATGAAGAAAAGGAAGACGTAGAAGAGGAGGAGGAAGAAGTCAAAGAAAAAGAAGAAGATCAAGACGAACAAGAAGAAGAAGGGGAAGAAAAAGAAAAATATGAAGAAAAAGAAGAAGAGGAAGAAGAAGAAGTAGAAGAAGAAGAAGAAGTAGAAGAAGAAGAAGGCAAAGATTAAGAAGAAGAAGTGGAAGAAGAAGAGCAAAAAGAAGAAGAACAACAACAACGACAAGATGAAGAAGAAGAAGAAGTAGAAGAATAAAAAGAAGTCGGAAAAGAAGAAGAAGAAGAAGAAAAAAAAGAAAAAGAATAAAAAGAGGAAGAAGAAGAAGAAGAAGAAGATAATGATGATGAAGAAGAAGAAGAAGATGAAGAATAGTAAGAAAACGAAAAAGTAAATGTAGTAGAAGAAGAAGAAGACGACGATGATGATGATGATGAAGAAGAAGACGAGGTAGATGAAGAAGAATACGAAAATGAAGAAGAAGATGAGGTAGAAGCAGAAAGAGAAGAAGAAAAACTCTTCTCTGTTATACTTCTCTCTTCATTACTATGTTCTACTCTTCTACACTCTACTCTGCTCTTCTCTACTCTACTGTCGTCTCCTCTCTTCTACACTCCTTTGCTCTACTCTACTCTACTCCACTTTGCTCTGCTCTTCTCTACTCTCCCTTACTAAACTCTACTCAACTCTACTCCACTTTACATTATTTTAGCCTAGCCAACCTTATCCTTCCTTAGCTTAGCCTAACTAAACTATTTTATACTTTACTCTACTCTACTCTACTCCACCCTACTCTACTCTACTCTACTCTTCTCCAACCTAGCCTAACCTAGTACAATTTAGTTTGACTATAGCCTTCTCTACTCTACTCTTTTTTGCTCTACTCTACTCTACTCTACTTTACCCTACAAAAGCCTAGCTTAACCTAAGCAAGCCAATCGTAGCGTAACCTAACTCAACTCTGCTCTGTTCTGCTCTGCTCTACTTAGCCATACTCTGCTTAGCTCTTCTCTGCTCTGCTTTACTCTAGTTTATTCTTCTCTACTCTAACTTAGCCTAGCCTAACCTAGCTCTACTATACTCTACTCTACTTTATTATACTCTAGTATCCTTTACTCTAAGCTAGCTGAGCTTATCCTAGCCTAACCTAGACTGGCCTAGCTTAACCCAACCTAACCTAGCTCACCCAACTCTATTCTAGTCTACTATACTATACTCTACTCTTCTCTACTCTATTTTAACCTAGCCTAGCCTAACTTATCCTCAACTAGCTCTACTCTACATAACTCTACTCTACTCTACTCGAGTCTACTCTGCTCTACTCTACTCTACTCAATCAAAACTGCCTATCTTAACCTAGCTCTACTCTACTTTGCTCTACTGTGCTCTACTCTACTTTCTCATCTCTACTCTGCTTTGCTCTATTATGCTAACTCTGCTCAAAATTGCTCTGCTTTGCTTTCCTCTCTTCTCTCCTCTACTCTCCTCTACTCTATTCTATTATACTCTACTTTACTCTATTCTACTATACTCTACTCTCATCTACTCTACTCGATTTTACTCTACTCTACTCTACTCTACTCTAGCTTAGCTTAGCCAAACCTAGCCTAATCTAGCTCTATGATACTATACTCTACTACACTCTACTCTACTCTAGCCTAGCATAGCCTAGCCTAGCATACCCTATCCTAGCATAGCATAACCTATCTCTACTCTACTCTACTCTACTCTATGCTACTCCACTCAACTCTACTCTACTCTACTCTATCATAGCCAAGCCTAACCTAGCTTTGCTCTACTCTACTCTATTATACTTTTCTCTATACTACTCTACTCTACTCTACTTTGCTTTATTATACTCTATTATTCTACTCTACTTTGCTATGCTCTACTCTAGTCTCCTCTTTTCTCTACACTACTTTATTCTACTCTACTATGCTCCATTATACTCTACTCTACTTCACTCTCCTCTATGCTACTCTACTCTACTCTACTCTACTTTACTCATCTTTAGCTTATCCTAGCCTTGCCTAGTCTAACCAAGCTACACTTTTCTCTACGCTACTCTTTGCTACACTCCTCTACTCTAGCCTAGCCTAGAATGGCCTAACCTAGCCTACCTTAGCCTAGCCTAACCTAATCTTACTCTACTATACTTTACTCCAACCTAACCTAACCTAGCCTTACCAAGCATTACTAAACTCCACTCTACTATACTCTACTCGATCTTAGCCTTGCCGTGCCTAGCCTATCTGATCTTAGCCTAAGCTTGGTCTACTCTGCTACACTATGCCTTGCTCTGTTATGCTATTCTCTGCTCTACTCTTCTCAGCTCTTCTCTACTCTGCTATACTCTGTACTCTAACCTAGCCTAGCCTAACCTAGCTGTACTCCACTCTACTTTACTCAAGCCTACCCTAGTCTATTATAGCCAAGCCTTACCTTTCTTAGCTTAACCTACCCTAATCTACTCTAACCAAGCCTAGCATAGCCTAACTAAGCTCTACTCTACTCTACTCTAATAATCTCTACTCTGCTCTACTTATGTCTACTCTTCCCTGCTCTACACTACTCTACTCTACTCTAAACTTATTTAGCATAACGTAGCCATGCCTAACTTTACCTAACTCTACTCTAGATTAGTCTACTCTACTCTACTCTATTATACCATACTAAACTCCACTCTAGCCTAGCCCTAGCCTAACAAAGCTTAGCCTAACTTTGCCTAACCATGCCTTGCTCTACTCTACTCTACTCAACTTTACTCTACTGCACTCTTCTATACTCTACTATACTTTACTCTACTCTACTCTACTCTACTCTAACCTAGCCAAACCTAGCAAAGCCTAACCTAGCTCCACTCTACTCTACTCTACTCTACTATACTCTACACTACTCTACTCTACTCATCTTTGCTCTACTCTGCTCTGTTCTACTCTACTCTACATTAGCCAAGCCTAGATTAGTCTATCTTAACTTAACCTAGCTCTATTTTACTCTACTATGCTTTACTCTACTCTACTATACTCCACTCTACTCTAATCTAATCTAATCTAACCTAGGTTAATGTCGGCTAGCTTAGCCTGACCTAGCTTTGCACTGCTCTGCTCTTCTCTACTTGACCCTACTCAACTTTACTCTGCTCTACTCTACTATTCTCTAATATGCTCTGCTCATCTCTACTCTGTTTTGTTCTGCTCTACTCTACTCTGCTCTACTCTAGCCTAGCCTAGCCTAGTTGAATCGAGCATTACTCTACTCTTCTCTAACCTAGCTTAGCCTAGCCTACCCTACCCTAGGCTAACCTAACTTTACTCTACTCTACTCTATCATATCATACTTTACTCTACTCTACTATACTCTACTCTAACCTAGTATAGCCTCACCTAGCTCTACTCTACTTTAGTTTACCCTAGCCTAGCCTAGCTCTACTTTGCTCTTCTCTACTCTACTCTACTTTGCTCTACTCTATACTGCTTTACTCTATTCTACTCTGATTTACTATACTATACACTACTCTCCTTTACTCTACTATACTTTACTATACTATACTCTACTCTACCCAAACATAGCTTAGCCTAGTTTAACCTAAACTAGCTCTACTATACACTATACTAATCTAATCAATTCTACTCTTCTATACTCTACTCTACTCTGATCTGCTCTTGTCTGCTCTTCTCTGCTCTACTCTACTCTGCTCTACTATACTCTAGCTTAGCCAAACATAGCTCTACTCTACTCTATTATATTCTTCCCTAACCTTCTCTACTCTAGCCTAGCCTAACTTAACTCTACTCTGCTCTACTATGGTCTGCTCTACTCTACACTACTCCACTATTCTCTTCTTTTCTCTGCTTTCCTCTACTTTACTACTCTCTTCTCTACTTTGCTTTGGTCTTCTCTACTCAGCTCTGGTCTACTTTGCTCTACTGTACTTTGCACTGTTCTATCTTTTTATGCTCTGCTTTACTCTACTCTACTCTCCTCCCCTCTCCTCTCCCCTCCACTACTCTCTTCTCCTCTCATATCCTCTCCTCTACTCCACTCTACTCCACTCCACTCTACTCCACTCCACTCTACTCTATTCTTCTTTACTCTTTTCTACTCTACTGTACTCTAGCCTAGCCTAATCCAACTCTGCAAAACTCTACTCTACTCTACTCTACACTAGCCTTGCCTAACCTAGCCTAGCATAGCTTACCCTATCGTAAGCTAGTCTAACCCAACTCAACATTATTCTACTCTACTCTACTCCAGCCTAGCTTATCCTAGCCTATCTTAGCTTTAATATTCTTTACTCTACTTTGCTCTGCTTTAGTCTACACTGCCTTGCTCTACTCTACTCTATATTACTTTGCTCTACAGTTCTGGCCTGCTCTACTCTGCTCTGTTCTCCTCTCCTCTACTTTACTCTACTCTACTTTACTCTACTATATCTACCCTACCCTACTCTAGCCTCACCTAGCCTAACCTAGCTCTCCTCTACTCTACTCTACTCTACTCTAGCCTAACCTCCCTTAGCGTGGCCTATCCTTGTGTAGCCTAGACTAACCTAGCTATACTCTTTTATACTCTTCCCTACATCAGTCTACTCTACTCTATTATATTATACTCTACTTTAACCTAGCCCTATCTAGCCTAACCAAGCTTCACTCTACTCTACTATAGCCTAACCTTGCCTAGGCTGACCTAGCTTTGCTATACTCTACTATGTTTTGCTCTGCTCTGTTCTACTCCACTCTTCTCTGTTTTACTCTACTCTATTCTAGTCTACTTTACTATACTCTACTCTGCTCTACTCTACTCTACTCTACTCTACTCTACATTACACACTAGTCTAGTCTAGCTTAGCCAAGACTAACTAGCACTATTCTACTCTACACTACTCTACTCATCTTTACTCTACTTTGCTCTACTCTACTATGCCCTACTCTACTCTATTTACCTTGCTATGCTCTACTTTTTTCCACTCTGCTTGGTCTTCCACTGCTTCTTGCTACTCTAATCTACTCTACTCCAGCCTAACTTAGCCTAGCCTAATCTCGCACTACTCTACTTTACTTTACTCTAGTCTGCTGTACCTTACGCTACTCCACTCTAGCCAACCCTAACCATGCTTTACTATACTCTACTGAACTCTACTCTACTTAACTCTACTCCATCTTAGCCTTGTCTTACCTTGCCTATCCTAGCTTTGCTTAAGCTAGCTTTGCTCTATCTCACTCTGCTCTTCTCTGCTCTACTCTACTCTACTCTTCTCTACTCTACTCTACTCTATACTCTAGCCTAGGTTAGGCTAACCTAGTTCTACTCTACTCTACTTAACTCAAGCCTAGCCTAGCTTAGCCTAACCTAGCCTAGCCTTGGCTTGCTTAGCCTAGCCTACCCTAACTCTACTCTACTCTTCTTAACTCTCCTATACTCTACTCGGCTCTGCTCAGTTCATTTCTACCCTACTCTACTCTACTCTACTCTAGCCTTGCCTTACCTAGCGTAGCCTAACCTAGCCTATCCTAGCTCTACTCTACTCTAGTCTACTCTAGTCTACTCTACTCTACTCTACTCTAGCCTGGCCTCACCTATAATAGCTTAGCTTAACCTAGACTAACTTAGCCCAACTGAGCCATGCTTTACTCTACTCTACTCAACTTAATCTACTTTACTCTTCTCTACTCTACTCTACTTTACTATACTCTACCCTACTCTACTGTACTATAACCTAACCAAGTCTAACAATGAATAACTAGCTCTACTATAGTCTACTCTACTCCACTCTTCTCTATGCTACTCTCCTCTAGCCTAGCCTAGGCTAACATAGCTCTGTTTTACTCTGCTATACTCTACTCTTCTCTACTTTTCTTATCTCTACTTTTCTATTCTCTACTCTGTTCCCCTCTACTATACTTTATTTTGCTCTACACTACTCTACTCTGCTCCACTCCACTTTGCTCTGCTCTAGTCTGCTTCAATATGCTCTACTCGTCTTTACTGTGCTTTGCTCTGTTATGCTTTGCTCTTCTCTGTTCTATTATTTTATACTCTACTCTTCTCAATTTTGCTCTGCTCTGCTCTACATTACTCTACTCTACTCTATTCCACTCTAATCTAACTTAGCCTAACCTAAACTAGCTCTACTCTACTCTACTACTCTACTCTAGCCTAGCCAAACCTAACCTAGCCTAGCCTAGCAGAACCTACCTAGCTTAACTAAACTCTACTCTACTCTAACTTTGACTAACCTAGCCTAGCCTAACTTAGCTCTACTCTACTATACTCAAGCCTAGCTTAAGCAAACCTAGCTCTGCTCCGTTCTGCTCTTCTATGCTCTACTCTACTCTACTCTGCTCTACTATGCTCTACTCTACTCTACACTACTTTAATATGCTCTACTCAAGCCTGGTTTAGTCGAACCTTGCCTAGCCAAGCCTAACCAAGCTCTACTCTACTCAACTCTACTCCACTCTACTCTAACCTTGCCTAGCCTAACTAAGCTCTACTCTGTTATGCTCTACTACTCTACTCTGCTTTGCTATACTCTACTCTACTCTACTCTACTGTACTTTGCTCTAATCTGCTCTACTCTACTCTGCTCTACTCTACTCTGCTCTGCTTTACTCGACTCTACTTTGCTCAACTTTAGCCTAGCCAAGCATAAGTTAACCTAGCTCTACTCTACTCTACTCTATTCGACATGACCTAGCCTAACTTATCCTAGCCTTGCTTAGCCTAACTAAGCTTAGCCTAACCATTCTCTAATCTACTCTGCTTTGCTCTACTTTGTTATGATCTGCTCTCCTCTACTCTACTCTACTCTACTCTAATTTAGCCAAGCCTTACTTAGTCTAACCTAACCTAACCTTGCTCTACTCTACTCTAATCTACTCTACTCTACTTTACTCCACTCTACTCTACTATACTCTACTCTAACTTAGCCTAACCTAATCTAGCTAGCCTAAGCTTACTCTACCCTACTCTTCTCGGCTCTTCTCTGATTTGCCCTACTCTGCTATACTCTACTCTACTATTCTCTACTATACTCTGCTCTTCTCTACTCTACTATACTTTGCTCTGCTCTACTCTAGCCTAGCTGAACAAAGCTCTACTCCACTCTGCTATACTATACTCCTCTCTACTCTACTCTAGCCTAGCCTTTTCTACACAAGCCTAGCCTATCCTAACTCTACTCTACACAACTTTACTCTATTCTACTCTACTCTACTCTACTCTAATCTAGCTTAACCTAGCCTGACCTAGCTCTACTCTACTCTACTCTGCTTTACTCTATTTTAATCTACTATACTCTAACTTAGCCTAGCCTAGCCAAGCCCAACCTTGCCTAACCCAGCCTAGCTAAACCCAGCTCTATTCTAATCTCCTCTTCTCTGTTCTGCTCTACTATATTCTAATCTACTCTTCTTTGCTCTTCTCTACTTTGCTTTGCCTTACTTGGCCATGCTCTACTCTGCTCCACTCTACTATACTCTACTCTACTCTACTCTACTATGCTCTCTTCTCCTCTCGTCCCCTCTCCTCTCTTCTCATCTACTCTACTCTAGCCTAGCTTAGCCTAGCCAAGCTTAACGCAGGTCTACTTGACTCTATTTTACTCTACACAACTCTACTCTACTCTAACCTAACCTAGACTAACCTTACTCTACCATACTCTACTCTACTGTATGATATTCTACTCTACTCTACTATAACAAAGCCTAATCTAACTTAAATCTACTCTACTCTACTATAATCTGCTCTCCTCTTCTCTATTATACTTCTCTCTTCTTTACTATGTTCTACTCTTCTACACTCTACTTTGCTTTTCTCTACTCTACTGTCCTCTCCTCTCTTCTACTCTCCTTTGCTCTACTCTACTCTGCTCCACTCTGCTCTGCTCTTCTCTACTATACTCTACTCCACTTTACATTATTCTAGCCAAGCCTAGCTGAGCTTAGCCAACTTTATCCTTCCTTAGCTTAGTCTAACTAAACTATTCTATACTTTACTCTACTCTACTCAACCATACTCTACTCTACTCGACTCTACTCCAACCTAGCCTAACCTAGTCTAATTTAGTTCTACTATAGCCTACTCTACTCTACTCTACTCTATTTTGCTCTACTATACTCTACTCTACTCTACCTTACTATAGCCAAACTTAACCTAAGAAACCCAATCCTAGCCTAACCTAACTATACTCTGCTCTATTATGCTCTGCTCTACTTAGCCATACTCTACTTAGCTCTTCTCTACCCTACTTTACTTTGGTTTATTCTTCTCTACTCTAACTTAGCCTAGCCTAGCCTAACCTAGCTCTACTATACTCTACTCTACTTTATTATACTCTAGTCTCCTTTACTCTAAGCTAGTTGAGCTTATCCCAACCTAACCTAGACTAGCCTAGCTTAACCCAACCTAACCTAGCTCTACTATACTCTATTCTAATCTATTATACTATACTCTACTCTTCTCTACTCTATTTTAACCTAGCCTAGCCAAACTTATCCTCAACTAGCTCTACTCTACACAACTCTACTCTACTCTACTCGAGTCTACTCTGCTCTTCTCTACTCTACTCAAGCCAAGCACAGCCTATCCTAACCTAGCTCTACTCTACTTTACTCTACTGTGCTCTACTCTACTTTGCTCTACTCTACTCTGCTCTATTATGCTCTACTCTGCTCAAAATTGCTCTGCTCTGCTCTGCTCTCCACTCCTCTCTATTCTCCTCTACTCTACTCTATTATACTCTACTTTACTCCATTCTACTATACTCTACTTTGCTCTATTTTACTCTACTCTACACTACTCTGCTCTAGCTTAGCTTAGCCAAACCTAACCTAATCTAGCTCTACGATATTGTACTCTACTACACTCTACTCTACTCTAGCCTAGCATACACTATCCTAGCATAGCATAACTTATCTCTACTCTACTCTACTCTACGCTACTCCACTCAACTCTACTCTACTCTACTCTATCATAGCCAAGCCTAACCTAGCTTTGCTCTACTCTACTCTATTATACTTTTCTCTATACTACTCTACTCCACTCTACTTTGCTTTATTATACTCTATTATTCTACTCTACTTTGCTATGCTCTACTCTACTCTCCTCTTTTCTACTCTACACTGCTTTATTCTACTCTACTATGCTCCATTATACTTTACTCTACTTCACTCTCCTCTACCCTTCTCTACTCTACTCTACTCTACTCTACTCATCTTTAGCATATCCTAGCCTTGCATAGTCTAACGAAGCTACACTTTGCTCTACTCTACTCTTTGCTACTCTCCTCTACTCTAGCCTAGCATGGCCTATGCTAGCCTACCTTTGCCTAGCCTAACCTAATCTTATTCCCCTAAACTTTACTTGAACCTAATCTAACCTAGCCTTACCAAGCTTTACTAAACTCCACTCTACTCTACTCTACTCGAGCTTAGCCTTGTCGTGCCTAGCCTATCTGATCTTAACCTAAGCTTGCTCTGCTCTACTACACTATGCCTTTATCTATTATGCTATTCTCTGCTCTACTCTACTAAGCTCTTCTCTACTCAGCTCTACTCTATACTTTATCCTAGCCTAGCCTAACCTAGCTGTACTCTACTCTACTTTACTCAAGCCTACCCTAGTCTACTATAGCCAAGCCTTACCATTCTTAGCTTAGCCTACCTTAATCCACTCTAACCTAGCTTAGCTTAGCCTAACTAAGCTCTACTCTACTCTACTCTAATAATCTCTACTCTACTCTACATATGTCTACTCTTCCCTACTCTACTATACTCTACTCTACTCTAGCCTTATCTAGCATAACATAACCATGCCTAAGTTTACCTAACTCTACTCTACATTAGTCTACTTTACTCTACTTTAGTCAACTCTACCATATTAAACTCCACTCTAGCCTAGCCCTCGCCTACCCTAGCCTAGCAAAGCTTAGCCTAACTTTGCCCAACCAAGCCTTGCTCTACTCTACTCTACTCAACTTTACTCTACTCCACTCTTCTCTACTCTATTGTACTTTACTCTACTCTACTCTACTCTAACCTAGCCAAACTTAGCCAAGCCTAGCCTAGCTCCACTCTACTCTACTCTACTCTACACTACTCTACTCTACACTGCTTTGCTCTACTCTACTCTGCTCTTCTCTACTCTACATTAGTCAAGCCTAGATTAGTCTATCATAACTTAACCTAGCTCTACTCTACTCTACTCTAATGTACTCTACTTTATTTTACTCTACTCTACTATACTCCACTCTACTCTAATCAAATCTACTCTAACCTAGCCTAACGTAGGCTACCTTAGCCTGTCCTTGCTTTGCTCTACTCAGCTCTACTCTACTTGACCCTACTCGACTCTACTCTGCTCTACTCTACTA
The DNA here is from genome assembly GCA_023846275.1 of Vanilla planifolia. Lineage (NCBI taxonomy): Eukaryota > Viridiplantae > Streptophyta > Magnoliopsida > Asparagales > Orchidaceae > Vanilla > Vanilla planifolia. The sequence continues at coordinate 285,505 of JAIUJO010000750.1, forward strand.
TTCTCTAATATGCCCTGCTCATCTCTACTCTACTTTGCTCTACTCTACTCTGCTCTGCTCTACTCTAGCCTGGCCTAGTTGAATCAAGCACTACTCTACTCCACTCTACTCTAGCCTACCCTAGGTTAGCTTATGCTAGCAAGGAATAACCTGGCTTAGCTTAACCAAGTTCTACTCTACTCTACTATACTCTAACCTAGCTTAGCCTTGCCTAACTTACCTCTATTCTACTCTATTCTACTATACTAAACTAAATTTTATTCTAATCTACTCTAACAAAGCCTAGCCTAACCTAGTCCAACCTTGGCTATCCCAACCTAGCCTAATTGAGCTCTACTTTACTCAATTTTTCTTTGCTGTGCTCTACTCTACACTCTACTCTACTCTACTCTACTCTACTTTACTCTAGCTTAACCTTGCTTTGCCTAACCTTACCTAGCCCTACTCTACTCTACTCTACTCTACTTTACTCTAGCTTAACATAACCTAACCTAGCCAAACCTAGCCTAGCCAAACCTACCTCTACTAAACTCTACTCTACTCTAACCTAGCCTAGCCTAACCTAACTCTACTCTACTCTACTCTACTCTAGTCTACTCCACTATAGCCAAGCCTAGCCTAAGTTAGCTCTACTCTGCTCTTCTCTGCATTACTCTGTTCTAATATAATCTGCTGATCTCTACTTTATTGTACTCTACTCTAGCTTAGCTTAGCCTAGCATAACCTAACTTGACCTAGCTCTACACTACTCTACGTTACTCTACTCTACTCTACTCTAGCCTTAGCCTAACCTTACCTTGCCCAGGTTAGTCTAACCTAGCCTAGCCTAACCTAACTCTGCACTACTCTACTTTACTATATTATACTATACTCAGCTCTACTCTACTATACTTTACTCTACTCTACTATACTTTTCTCTAGCCTAACCTAGCTAAGTACTACTTTACTCTACTCCACTATACTCTACTCCACTCAATTCTTCTCTACTCTACTTAATAATACTCTTTCTTTGCCTTTACTCTACTATATTCTACCCTACTCTACTCTACTAGAATCTATTTTATTCTACTCTCATCTACTCTGCTCCACTCAAACCTAGCATAGGCTTGACTAACCTAGCTCTACTATAATGTACTCTACTCTAGGCTAGCCTAGCCTAGCTTAGCTTTGCTCTGCTCTGCTTTGCTCTGTTTTTCTCTTCTCTGCTTTGCTCTACTCTATTCTTCTATACTTTTGCCTAGCATAACCTAGCCTCACCTAGCCTAACTCTACTCTACTCTACTTTGCTCTACTCTACTTTACTCTACTCAACTCTACTCTACCTTTGACAAGCCTATCTTAGCCAAGCCTAGCCTTGCTTAAGTTAGCTCCACCTAATATAGCTCCACTCTACTCTACTCCATTCTACTCCACTCTACTCTAACCTAGCCTTAGCCTAACCTAGCTTTACAATACTCCACTCTACTCTACTCTACTCTACCCTACTCTGTTCTACTCTACCCTAGCCTAGCCTAGTTTACCATAGTATAGCTTAGCCTAGCCTAACCTAGCTCTACTCCTCTTTACTCTGCTCTATTCTATAGTACTCCAATATTCTACACATTACTATACTTTTCTCTAACTTTGCCTAGCCGATCCAAGCCTAACATTGCTCTACTCTATTCAACTCTACTCTGCTCTACTCTACTTCACTCTAGCCCAACCTAGCCTAAACTAGCTGAACTCTTTTCAACTCTACTCTACTCTTCTCTGCTCTTCTCTATACTACTCAACTCTACTCTACTCTACTCTACTTTGCTCTATTGTACTCTACTTTTCCCTACTATACTCTAGCCTACACCAGTCTCACCTTGCTCTACTCTACTCTACTCTACTCCACTCTAGCCTAGCCTACCCTAGCCAAGCCAGCCCCAGCCTAGCCTAGCCTAACCTTACTCAAGTCTACTCTACTTTACTCTACTTACTATGCTCTACTCTGCTTTATTATACTCTATTACACTCTAACCAAACTTAGCCTAGCCTAACCTAATGTAGCTCTATCTGACTCTACTCTACTCTAGCCTAGCCTAGATTGACCTAGCTCTGTTCTACTCTATTGTGCTTTGCTTTACTTTTTATTGCTCTGCTCTGCTCCACTCAACTCTACTCCTCTCTACTCTATTCTACTCTAGCCTAGCTTAGCTTTGCTTAGCCAAAAATAGCTCTACTCTTCTCTGCTCTACTATGCTCTCCTCTACTCTACTCTAATCTACTATACTTTGCTCCAATTTTCTCTACTCTACTCTACTCTGTACTACTCTTGCCTACTTTATATTACTCTTTTCTACTCTACTTTAGCCTAGCTTAACCTAACCAAATCTAGCTCTACTCGAATCTAGTCTAGCAAAGCCTAACCTAGCCCAGCCTAGCCTTGCCTTACCTTGCTTTACTCTTCTCCACTCTATTGTACTATACTGTACTCTACTCTACTCTAATCTACTCTACTCAACTCCACTCTGACCTAGCTTAGCCTAACCAAGCTCTACTCTGCTCTACTATGCTTTTCTATGGTCTGCTCTACTTTGTTATGCTCTTCTCTACTCTACTTTGCTCTTCTCTACTCTACTCTACACTGCTTTACTCTTCTTTGCTCTGCTAAACTCTACCCTAGCCAACCTGAGCCTAGCCTTTTTGAGCTTTCCTCTACTCTACTCTACTCAATTCTATCCTAACCTGACCTAGCCTAGCCCAACCTAGCCTAACCTAGCTTTACTCCGCTCTACTCTACTCTAATGCACTCTACTCTAACCTAAACTTACATAACATAGCTTTACCTTACTCTAGTACACTCTAGCATAGCCTAGCCTAAGCTAGCCCTACTCAACTCTACTGTGCTATGCTCTTCTTTTCATTGCCCTAATCTCTCTACTCCACTCTACTCTGCTTGCCTCTGCTCTTCTCTACTCTGCTTGCCTCTACTCTTCTCTACTCTGCTTAGCTATGCTCTACTCTACTCTACTCTTCTCTACTCTACTCTTCTCTACTCTACTCTTCTCTACTCTACTCTATTCTACTCTAGCCTAACCTTACTTAGCTCAACTCTACTATACTTTACCCTAGCTTACCCTAGCCTAGCCTAACCTAGCCTAAACTAGCCTAGCCAACCATAGCCTACCTTAACTTAGTTCTACTCTTTGCTAGTCCACTAGACTCTACTCTTATCTAGCCTAACCAAGCCTTGCCTACCAAGCTCTACACTACTCTAGTCTAGCCTAGCCTAACCTAGCTCTACTCAGCTTTATTTTGCTCTACTCTACTTTAGTCTACTTTACTCTGCTCTTTTATACTCTTTCCTGGCCTAGCCTAACCTAGCTCTACTCTACTTTACTCTACTCTACTATACTCTACTCTACTCTATTCTACACTACTTTAGTCTACTCTAGCCTATCTTAGCATAGCATAGCTTATCCTAGCATAACCTCGCTCTACTCTACTCTACTTTGCTCTGCTCTGCTATAATATTCACTACCTTACAATAGTATACTCTGCTCTGCTCTTCTCTACTCAACTCTACTCTACTCTACTTTAGCCTAGCCTTTTCTAATCTAGCCTACCCTAGCCTAGCTTAGCCTAACCAAGCTTTACTCTACTTTGCTCTACGCTTCTCTACTCTACTCTACTTTGCTCTACTCTTCTTTACTCTACTTTGCTCTTCTCTGCACTACTCTACTCTACTCTACTCCATTATACTCTATTATGCTCTGCCCTTTTATGCTCTACTCTACTCTACTCTAGTTTACTCTACTTTACTCTAGCATAACCTAACCTAATTATACTTTACCTACTTTACTCTGCTCTACTCTACTCTACTCTACTCTAGTCTTCACTTGCCTTTCCTAGCCTAGCATAACTTAGCCTAGCCTACACTAACCAAACCTAGCTTACACTAACCTAGCCCTACTCTACTCTATTCTACTCCACTCTATTCTACTCTACTCTAACCTTGCCTAGCCTAGCTTAGCCAAACCATACACTTCTCTACCCTACTTTACTCTATTAGAGCTTAGCCTAGTCTAGCATGGCCTAGCCTAACATTGCTCTACTCTTCTATACTCTGCTTTTCTTTGCTCTACTCTACTTTATTATTCTCTACTATGCTATGTCTACTCTGCTCTACTCTACTCTACTCTATTATACTCTAGCCTAGCCATGCCTAACTTAGCTCTACTCTACTCTACTCTACTTAACTCTACTCTATTCTACTCTAGCTTAGCCTAGCCTATCTTAGCCTAACATAGCATTTCCTAGGTTAGCCTAACCTAGCTCTACTCTAAAATACTCTAGCCTAGTGAGCCTAGCTAAGCCTAATAAACCTCTACTCTACTCTTCTCTACTTAGCTCCACTCTACTCTACTCTACTCTATGCTAGCCTAGCCTAGCCTAGCCAACCCTATCTTAGCCTTGCCTAGCTTAGCCTAATCTAGCTCTACATTTCTCTACTCTACTCTACTCTAATCTACTCTTACCTAGCCTAGCCTAGCACAACCTAGCTTAGCCTAGCCTAACCTGACTTAGCTCAATTCTTTTCTACTCTGCTTTGCTCTAATATGCTCTACTCAACTCTCCACTACTCTACTTTTCTCCACTTTGCTTTGCTCTACTCAACTATACTTTACTCTACTCTACTATACTTTACTCTTCTCTGCTCTACTCTAGCTCTGCTAGCTTAGCCTATCTTATCTTACCCTAACCGAGCTTAACCTCGCTTAACCAAGCTCTACTCTACTTTAATCTACTCAAATCTACTTTACTCTAGCTTAACCAAGCCTATCCTAGTCGAAAATAGCTCTACTCTACACTACTATACTCTAACTTGGCTTATCCTAGCAAAACCTAGCTCTACTCTCTACTCTACTCTACTCTGCTCTGCTCTGCTCTACTCTACTCTTCTATAGTCTAACTTAGTCGACCCTAACCTAGCTCTACTATACTCTACTAAACTCTACTCTACTCTATAATATCCTACTCTACACTTCTCTACTCTACTATAGCCTAACCTAACCTCGCCTAGCTTAACCTTTCTCTACTATACTATACTATACTATACTATACTCTGCTATACTTTACTTTATTCTACTCTTCTCTACTAAACTCTACTCTGCCTTACTCTACTCTACATTACTCTACTCTAACCTAGCCTAGCCTATCTCATCATAACATAGCTTTACTCTGCTCTAGTCTGCTCTACTCTGCTCTACTTAGCTCTATTCTACTCTGCTCCACTCTACTCACTTTGCTCTGCTCTTCTCTACTCTACTCTACTCTACTCTGCTCTACTTTGTTCAGCTCTTCTTTACTCTACTTTACCCTAGCCTAGCATAGGCTAGCTGAGTCTACTTTACTTTACTCAACTCTACTCTACTCTACACGATTGTAGCCTAGTCAAGCCTACTCTAGTCTAACATATCTCAACTCTACTATATTATACTCTACTCCACTCTACTCTACTCTACTCTACTCAACCCTAACCTAGCCTTGCCTAGCATAACCAAACCTAGCTCTACTCTACTATACTTTACTCTAGCTTAGCTTAGCCTAGCCAAGCCTAGCTTCGCATAGCTTAGCCTGGCCTAACTCTACTCTACTATGCTTGCTCAACTTTGCTCATTTTTTATCTACTCTACTCTGTTTTGCTCTGTAATACTCTACTCTGCTCTGCTCTACTCTGGTCTACTATACTCTACTCTCGCCTAATTTAGACTCGCCTACTAGAATAACTTTGCTCTACTCTACTCTACTCTACTCAAGCCTAGCCTAGCCAACTTTAGCTTAGCCAACCCTAACCTAACCTAGTTCTACTCTACGTTTACTTTACCCAACTGTACTATACTTTAATCTACTATATTCTACTCTACTCTACTATAACATAGCTTAGCCTAGCCTAGCCTAACCTAACTCTACTCTACTCTTCTCTACTCTTGCCTAACCTAGCCTAGCCTAGCCTAACCTCACTCTACTCTACCCTGCTTTACTATACTTTGCTCAGCTCTACTCTACACTACTCTACTCTACTCTATATTACTCTTCTTTACTCAACTCTACTCTATTGTACTCTAGCCTAGCCTAGGCTAACTTAGTTCTACTATACTTTACTCAAATCTACTCTACTCCACTCTTACTTAGTCTAGCCTACCTTAGGCTAGCCTAGCCTAACTTAGCCTTGCCTAGCCTAGCTCTACTCTACTCTGCTCCACTCTAACCTAGCCTAGCCTAGCCTAACCTTGCCTAACCAAACCTAGCTCTACTCTACTTTACACTTCTCTACTCTACTCTATTATACCATAGCCTAACTTAGCCTAGCCTATTTTAGCCTCACATAGTCTAACCTAACCTAGCCCTACTCTACTCTACTATAATATACTCTGCTATACTCTACACTACTCTACTCTACTCCAGTTTACTCCACTCTACTCTACTCTACTCTACTCTAACCTTGCCTAGCCTTGCCTTGCCTATCCTAACCTTACTCTTCTTAGCTCTGTTCAGCTCAACTCAGCTTTGCTCTACTCTGCTCTGCTCTACTTACTATACTCTTCTCTACTTTTCTCTGCTTTATTTTATTCTTCTTTGCTTTAATCTACTCTACTCTACTCTGCTCTACCCTACTCTGCTCTACCCTACTATGCTCTGCTTTGTTATGCTCTACTCTACTCTACTCAATTCTTCTCTACTCTCGCCTAGCTTAACCTAGTTTTACTCTACTCTACTCTACTCTTACCTAGCCTAGCTTAGCCTAGCATAGCATAGCATAACTAAGTTCTACTCTACTCACCTCTTCTTTTCTCTTCTATGCACTATAATGCTCTGTTATACTCTGCTCTGCTTTGCATTATAGTACTCTACTCTTTTACTCAACTCTGCTCTACTCCACTTTGCTTTACTCTTCTCTACTATGCTCTCCTGTCCTCTCTTCTACTCTACTCTACTCTACTCTACTTTACTTTACTCGACTTTACTCTACTCTACTTTACTTCACTCTACTCTACTCTAAACAAACCAAACTTAACCTAACCTAGCTTTTCACTACTCCACTCTGCTCCACTCTAGCTTAGCCTTTCCTAGCCTAGCCTAGCCTAACCTATCCTAACCTGGCCTAGCCTAACATCGCTCTTCTCTACTATGCCTTTTTACTCTACTCTACTCTACTCTAGCCTAGTTTTGTCTTTCTTAGCCAATCCTTTCTTTACTCTCCTATACTCTGTCATGCTTTGCTCTACTTTTCTTTGCTCTTCTCTACTCTGTTCTACTTTGCTTTATTGTATTCTACTCTGCTCTACTCTACTCTAACCTAGCGAAGCCTTAACAAACCTAACCCAAGCTAGCCTAACCTAGCCTTGCATAACTTAACTCTACTTTTCTCAGTTCAGCTCTACTCTGCTTGGCTTTGATCTAGTCTACTCTACTATACTCTACTCTACTTTGCTCTACTCTACTGTACCCTAGTCTAGCCAAGCCTAGCTTAGCTTATCCTAGCCTAGCTTAACCTAGCTCTACTATACTCTACTCTACCCTACATTACTCTAGCTTAGCCTAACCTAGCTCTACTATACTCTGCTCTACCATACTTTACTCTTGCTTGGCCTAGCCTATCCTAGGTTAGCCCTACCAAACATAGTTCTACACTACTCTATTATACTATACTTTATTCTACTCCCTCAACTCTAGCCTAGCATATCCTAGCCTAGCTTATCCTAGCCTACCTTAGCCTAGCCTAGCATAGCCAAACCAAGCTCTACTTTACTAATCTCTACTATACTCTACTCTAACTTAGTCTAACCTAGCCTATGCTAACCTAATAATACTCTACTCTACTCTACTCTACTCAACTCTACTTAATTCTACTTTACTCTAGGCTAACTTAGCCTTACCTAGCCTAGCCTAGCCTAGCCTAGCTCTGCTTTGGTCTACTCTATTCTGCTATGCACTACTCTTCTCTGCTCTGATCTACTCTGCTCTCCTCTGCTCTGCTCTATTATGCTCTACATTACTCTATGGTACTCAAACCTAGTCTAGCCATACCTCACTCTGCTCTACTCTACTATACTCTACTCTATCCTACTATACACTATTCAACTCCACTCTACTCTACTCTACTCTACTCTATGCTACACTACTCTACACTAGCCTAGCATAGCCTAACCTAGCTCTATTATACCCTACTCTACTCTACTGTAGTCTAGCATAGCCTAGCATAGCCTACCAAAGCTAGTCTTGTCTTACTTAACTTAGCTCTGTTATATTCTACTCTAATGTAGTCTAGCCTAACCTAACCAAGCTCTACTATACTCTACACTACTCTACTCAACCTAGCCTAGCCTAGCTTAACCTAGCTCTCCTCTACTATGCTGCACTCCACTCTGCTCTTCCCTACTCAGCTCTACTCTACTCTACTATGCTCTACTATACTCTTATCTACTATTTACTCTAGCTTAACCTAGCATAGCTTAGCCTAACCTATCTCTACTCTCTACTTCCCTACACTACTTTATTCTAGCCTAGCCAAAGCTAGTAAACCATGGCCTAGCCTAGCCTAACCTAGCTCTAGTCTACTAAACTATACTCTACTCTACTCTGCTTTACTCTACTCTTCTCTAAACTAGCCTAACCTAGCCTAGCCTAAACTAGCTCTTCTCTACTCCATTCTAGCATAGTTTTCAAGCCAAACCTAGCTCTGCTATGCTCTAAACTTATCTTCTCTACTCTACTCTACTTTGTTGCACTATGCTCTGCTCTACTCTGATCTGCTCTTCTCTGCTCTACTCTACAATACTCGAGCCTAGCTTAGCCTAGCCAAACCTAACCTAACTCTACTCTATTGTACTCTACTCTACTCTACATTTCTCAACTCTATTATGCTCTATTATACTCTACTATAGCCTAGCCAACTTAACCTAGCCTAGCCTAGCCTAGCCAAGCATAGCCTAACTTTGCTCTATTCTACTTAACTCCACTATACTCTACTATATTGTACTCTACTCTACTCTAAGCTAGCCTAGCCTAGCCTGGCCTAACATACCTCTATTCTTCTCTACTCTACTCTACACTAGCCTAGCTTAACCTAAACTGACTTAACTCTACTCTGCTCTTCTTTGCTCTACTCTTCTCTACTCTGCACTACTCTACTCTGATCTATTTCGCTTTGCTTTACTCTACTTTGCTTTGCTCTTATCTACTCTACTTTGTTCTACTCTATGCTACTCTACTCTACTATACTCTGCTCTACTCCAGCCTTACCTAGCATGGCCTAGCCTAATATAACCTTGCCCTACTTTACTCTACTCAACTCTACTCTACTCTAGCCTAACCTGACCTAACCTAGCCTAGCCTATTATTGCCTAACTTAGCCTAGCCTAACCTTGCTCTACTCTCTCTATTCTACTATATTCTACTCTACTCTACTCTACTCCATTCTACTCTACTCCACTCTACTCTTCTCTACTCTACTCTAAAATAGCCCAACCTAGCTTAGCCTAGCCTAGCTTAAGCTAACCAATCTCTACTTTACTATAGTCTATTTTGCTCTGTTCTACTCTACTCTACTCTACTCTATCCTACTCTACTCTACTCTTCTCTGTTATGCTCTATTCTACTCTATTGTACTCTACTCTACTTTGCTCAGCTCTACTCTACACTACTCTACTCTTCTCTAGCCTAGTATAAATGAGCTTTACTCTACACTACTCTACTCTAGCCTAGCCTAGCCTAGCCCAGCCTTGCCTTACCTAGCCTAGCCTAAGCTAGCTCAATGCTACTCTTTTGTACTCTACTCTACTTTAATAGATTCTACTCTGCTCTACTCTACTCTATTCTACTTGACTCTACTCTAACCTAGCCTAGCCTAACCTAGCTCTACTCTACTATACTTTAGCCTAGCCTAGCTTTGCCTTGCCTAGGCTAGCTTAACCTAGTTTTGCTCAGCTATGCCCTACTATGCTATACTCTTCCCTATTTTGCTTAACTCTACTCAGCTCTAGTCTACTCTACTCTACTCTATTGTACTCTAGCCTAGCCTAATCTAACATAGCTCAACTCAACTCTATTATACTCCACTCTAGAATAGCCTAGCCTAGCCTAGCCTAGCTTAACCTAGCCTAGCCAACCCTACCCAACCCTAGCCCAACCTATCTCTACTCTACTCTATTATTCTGAATTCTACTCTTTTCTACTCTTCTCTACTCTGCTTTCCACTACTCAACTCTACTCTAACCAAGTCGAACATAGCAAAGCCCAACTTGGCTATAATCTATGCTACTCTAAGCTAGCTTAACCTAGCTTCGCTATACTCTGCTTTTCTCTTCTCTGCTCTACACTACATTGCTCTACTCTACTCTGCTCTTCTCTACTATATTCTACTCCACTATACTCTACTCTACTATACTCTATCCTAGGTTATCCTAACCTTACTTTACTTTACTCTACTCTAGCCTAGCCTACCCTAGCTTAACCGAACCTAGCCTAACCTTGCTCTACTCTACTTTACTCTACACTACTTTACTCTACTCTACCCTACATTACTCTACTCTACCCTACTCTACTCTACTCTACTCAAGCCTACCATATCCTACCTTAGGCTAACCTAGCTCTACTCTACTCAGCTTTACTCTAATCTAATCTCGCCTAGCCTAGCCTAGATTGGCCTAGCATAGCCTAACCTGCCTGTACTCTGCTATGCTATGCTCTACTTTGCTATGTTCTACTCTATAATACTAAACTCTACACTCTTCTGCTATACTTTCCCCTACTATACTCTACTATACTCTACTCTACTCTAACCTAGCATTGCCTAACCTATCGTAACCTAGCTTTATTATTCTATACTCTACCCTACCACATGAACCAAGCCTAGCCTAAACTAACCTAGCTCTACTCTACTCTGCTTCGCTCATCTCTGCTCCACTCTACTCTACACTACTCTGCTTTGCTTTGCACTACTCTACTCAGCTCTACTCTACTCTACTTTACTCTACTCTAGCCTAGCTTAGCTTCGCTAACCAAACTTAACTCTACTCCACACTTCTCTACTCTACTTTATTCTACTCTACTTTACTCTACCCTAGCCTAACTTAGCTTGGCCTAGCCTAGCCTAACTGAGGTCTACTCCTATCTGCTCTACTCTACTATACTCTACTATACTCTACTCTATTCTACTCTACCCTACTCTACTCTACTCTACTCTACTCTACTCCACTTAGCTTAGACTAACCTAACTTAGCCTAACTTAGGTCTACTCTACTCTACTCTATTATACTTTACTCCTCTCTATTCTACTCTACTGTGCTCTATGCTACTCTACTCGGCTCTGTTTTGCTCTGCTCTTCTCTTTTTTTCTCTGCCCTTCTCTGCTTTGCTCAACTAAGCTCTGCTCTACTGTAATCTACCCTACTCGAGCGTAGCCTAGCCTAGCCTAATCGAGCCCTACTCTACTCTACTCTAGACAAACCTTGTTTAGCCAACCATAGCTTAGCCTAGCCAAACCTTGCTCTACTCTATTATATTGTACTCTACTCTACTTTACTAGACTGTACTCTACATTACTCTACTCTACTCTTCTCTACTCTACTCTAACCTAGCCTAGGCTAAACAAGGCTAACCTTGTTCTACTCTACTATACTCTACTCTAACCATGCTTAGCCTAGCCTACTCTAGCCTAGCCTAACTTAGCTCTTCTCTGCTCTATCCTGTTATGCTCTACACTATTTTGCTCTACTCCACTCTGCTATACTTTGCTCTACTCTATTCTACTCAACTCTACTTTGCTTTATTGTATATTGGCCTAAGCTAGCCAAGCATAACCTAACTTAGCTCTTCCCTACTCTACTATACACTACTCTAACCCATCCTAGCCTAGCCTAGCCTACCCTAACTTATCCTAGCCAAGCCTAGTCTAATCTAGCTCTACTCTACTATATTGTATTATAATCTTCTTTACTCTACTTTACTCTACTCTACTCTACTCTAACAAAGTCTAGCTTAACCAAGCAAAACCTAGCTCTAATCTACACTACTCTAGCCTAACATAACATAGGTCAGCCTAGCTTAACCTTGCTCTACTCTACTCAACTCTACTCTTCTCAGCTCTACACTACTCTTCTTTTCTTTGCTCTTCTTTACTCTACTCTACTCTACTCTACTTTAATGTATTGTATCCTAGCCTAACCTAGCTCTACTCTACCATACTCCATTCTACTCTACTATAGCTTAGCCTACCCTAACCTAGCCTAACCATACTCTACTCTACTTACTCTACTCTACTTTACTCTATTCTAATCTAGTCTACTCTACTCTACTCTACTATACTCTAGCCTTGCCTAGCTTAGCCTAACTTAACCTTGCTCAACTCTAATCTACTCTACTTTGCCCTACATTGCTCTGCTATACTCTTTTACATAGCATAGCTCTGCCTTACTTTGCTCTACTTTATTCAATTCTACCTGCTCTACTCTGCTCTCCTCTACTCTACTCTAATATGCTCTACTCTACTCTACTCTACTTTACTTTATTGTAATCTACTCTACTCTACTCTACTCCACTCTACTCTACTCTACTCTAACCTAGCCTAGCCTACCTAAGCTAACTCTGCTCTACTCTACTCTACAATACCATACACTTCCCTAGCCAAGCCTTGCCTAGCAAGGCTAGCTTAACCTACCCTAGCCTTGCCTTGCCTAGTTGTAGTTTATTGTGCTATACTCTACTCTACTCTAGCATAGCCTAGCCAAGCCTAGTTTAGCATAACCTTGCTCTACTCTATTTGTCTATGCTCTGCTACACTTTGCTCTTCTCAACTCTGCTCCATTCTGTTCTGCTCTACTCTACTCTACTCTGCTCTATGCTCCAGCCTAGCCTAACCTAGCTCTACTCTACCCTAGCCCAGCCTCACCTAGCTCTACCCTGCTCTACTATACTCTAGCATAGCCATAACTTAGTCTTGCCTAACCTTGCTCTACTATACTCTAATCTACTCTGCTCTACTCTACTAAGCTCTTCTCCACTCTACCTAAGCCTAGCCTAGCCTAGCCTAGCCTAACCTTGCCTAACTTAAGTTAGCTCTATTCTTCTCAACTCTGCTATACTCTGCTATACTCTACAATGATTTACTCTACTATGCTCTACTCTACTCTACTTTTCTTTGCTCTGATCTTCTATGCTCTACTCTAGTTTACTATAGCTTTGCCTAACTTTTCCTAACCTTGCCTAGCCTAACCTAGCTCTACTCTACTCAACATTGTTCTACTCTACTCTACTCCAACCTAGCTCTACCAACCCTAGCCTCGCCTAGAATAGCCAAGCTTCGCCCAACCAAACCTTGCTCAACTCTACTATACTCCACTCTACTCTACTCCACTTTACTCTACTCTAGCCTAGCATAACTTAGCCTAATCTAGCCTAGCCTAGCTCTACTCTACTTTACTATAATCTACTCTAACTAAGCCTAGCCTAGCCTATCCTAACTAAGCTCTACTCTACTCTATTATACTCTACTCTATTCCACTCTATGCTACTTTAGCCTTGCCTTGCCTGACCTAGGCTGGCTAACCTAGCTCTGCTCTAGTCTACTCTACTTTGCTCTACTTTGTTCTGTTCTATTATGCTCTCTACTATACTCTTCTCTACTATGCTCTACTCTACTATACTCTACTCTGTTTTAATCTACTCTACTCTGCTCTACTTTTCTTTAGTCTACTCTACTCTGCTCTACTGTACTTTAGCTTGGCCTAGCCTAACCTAGCTCTACTCTACTCTAGCCTAACTTAGCCTAACATAGGTGTACTCTATCCTACTCTACTCTGCTTCACTCTACTCGACTCTACTCTACTCTTCTCTACTCTACTCTACTATAGCCTAGTTTAGCCTAGCCTATCCTAACCTAACTCTACTCTACTCTGAGCTACTCTGCTCTGCTCTACTCTACTTTGCTCTACTTTTTTATGTCTACTTTTCTCTCTTCTACTCTATTTTGCTCTTCTCACTATGCTCTTGTCCACTCTGCTCAACTACACTCTACTCTACTTTGTTCTGCACTACTTTGCTCTGTTTTGCTCTACTCTATTATGCTTTACTCAGCTCTGCCAAGCTTTCCTCTCTTATTTTCTCCTCTCCTCTCCTCTCCTCTCCTCTCGTCTCATCTTCTCTACTCTACCCTACTCTACTCTACTCTACCCTACTCTACTCTACTCTACTCTGTTTTACTCTAATCTACTCTACACTTCTCTACATTACTCTACTCTAATCAACTCTAATCTACTCAACTCTACTCTACTCTACACTAGCCAAGCCTTATTTAACTCTACTCTACTCTACTCTCTCAAGCCTAGCTTAGTCTAGCATAGCTTGGCCTACCCTAAACTAACCTAGCTCCACTATACTCTACCTTACTCTACTCAACTCTACTCCTTTCTAGCCTAGCCTACCTTAGCCTAACCTAGCTCTACTCTTCTCTACTCTGCTCTATGCTATTCTACTCTACACTACTCTGCTCTACTCTAATCTACTCTACTCTACTATAGTCTAGCCTACTCTAGCCTGACCTAGCCTAGCCTAGAATAACCTAACTCTACTATACATGACTGTACTGTACTCTACTCTACTCTAATATAACCTTGCCTATCCTAACCAAGCTCTACTCCACTCTACTTTACTCTTCTCTACTCTAGCCTTGCCTTACTTTGCCTAGCCTAACAAATCCTAACCTGGACTAGTAAAGCCTAACCTAACTCTACTCTACTCTGCTCTGCTCTGTTATGTTATGCTATGCTATGCTCTGTACTTCTCTACTCTGCTCTACTCTACTCTACTCTACTCTTCTCTGCTCTACTCTTCTCCGTTTTGTACTGTAGCCTAGCCAAAACTAGCTCTACTCTACTCAACTCCCCTACTCCACTCTAGCTTAGCCAACCAAATCCTTGCCTAGCCTAGCTCTGCACTGCTGTGTTATGCTATGCTCTACACTTCTCTAGTCTGCTCTACTCTACTCCACTATACTCTACTCTACTCAACTCTTCTCTAACCTAGCCTAGCATAACCTTCCTCTTGTCTACTCTACTCTAGCCTTATCTAGCCTAGCCTAACTATTTTTAACTCTGCTCTGCTCTACTTTGCTCTTCTCTGCTCTGCTCAGCCCTACTCTACTCTACTTTACTCTACTCTACTATAATTTACCCTTCATTACTCTACTCTACTCTACTCTACTTCACTCTAACCTAACCTAATCTAACCTAGCCATGCCTAACCTAACCTAGCATAGCCTAACTTAGCTTTACTCTACTTAACTCTATTATACTCTACTCTATTCTATCTTAACCTAGCTCTCTTCTTCTCTACTATACTCTACTTTACTCTAGCTTAGCCTAGCCTGACCTAGACTAACCTAGCTTTGCTCTATTCTTGTTTGCTCTGCTCTACTCTACTCTACTCTACTCTGTTCTACTCTACTCTTGTCTGCTCTACTCTACTTTGCTCTGCTCTGCTATACTCTTCTCTATTCTGCTCTACCCTACTCTACCCTACTCTAGCCTAATCTAGCCTAGCCTAACCTAACCTAACCAACCTCTACTCTACTCTACTCTACTCTACTAGTCTAACCATGCTTAGCTTATCCTAGCCTAGCCTAACCTATCTCTACTCTACTCTACTCTAGTTTGCTCTACTCTATAATACCTTAACCATGCTTAGCCTCGCCTAGCTTTACTTAGCATAACCAAGCTCTACTTTACTCTGCTCTACTTTACTCTACTCTATCTTGTTATGCTCTGCTCTACTTTGCTCTACTCTACTCTTCTCTACTTTCCTCTACTCTACTATACTCTACTCTGGTGCACTCTATTCTACTCTATCCTTGACTAGCTTAGCCTCATCCAATCTTGTTCTACTCTACTCTACTCTACTTTAGCCTCGCCTAGCCTAGCCTACCATAGTATAGCCGATCCTTACCTAGCCTAGCATAACTTAGCTCTACTCTACACTATTATACTTTACTCAATTTAACTCTATTCTTCTCTATTATAATCTACTCTACTCTTCAATCACTTAGCCTGGCTTAGCCTAACTTAGCTTTACTCTACTCTACTCTACTTTACTCCAGCTTAGCTTAGCCTAGCCTTGTCTAGCTTAACCTTATTTTGCTCTACTATGTTATGTTCTACTCTTTTTTGCTCTACTCTACTCTGTTCTACTCTGGTCTGCTCTACTCTACCTTGCTCTACTCTATTGTACTGTAGTCTAGCCTAGCCTAACCTAGCTCTACTCTACTCAACTATAGCTAGCCTAGCCCAGCCTAGCCTAACCTCGCCTTGCCAAGCCTAGCCTCTGTAGCCTAGCCTAGCCTAGCCTAACCTAGCTCTGCTTTACTCTACTCTATTTTACTCTTCTCTACTCTACTTTACTCCACACTACTCTACTCTTACCAAGCTTAGCCCAGCCAAGCTGAACATAGCTCTAATCTACACTACTCTAGCCTAGCCTACTTTGCCTAGCATAGTTTAACTGAGCTTTAATCTACTCTGCTTTGCTCTACTATTCTCTGCTCTACTCTGTATTGCTCCACACTTCATTGCTCTGCTCTACTTTGTCATGCTCTTCTCTATTCTACTATACTCTATTTTACTCTACTCTACTATACTTTATCTTAACATATCCTAACCTAGCTCTACTCTACTTTACTCTAGTACCATCTACTCTTCTCTATTCTACTATAGTCTAGCCTTGCCTAGCCTAGCCTACCCTAGCCCAGCCTAGCCTACCCTCGCCTAGCCTAACCTAGCTTAACTTAAGCAAGCTCTACTCTAATTTACTCTGTACTACTTTACTCTACTCTACTCTGTGTGAGCCTAGACAACCCTACCTTAGCCTAGCCTTGCCAAACCTAGCTCTACTCTACTCTACTCTTCTCTACTCTAGCCTAGCCTAGCCTAGATTGCCCTAGCATAGCCTTAATTACCTCTGCTCTACTCTACTCTGCTCTACTCTACTCTACTATGCACTACTCTATGCAACTCTTCTCTGCTCTATATTTCTCTGCTCTGCACTTCTACTCTACTCTGCTCTACTCTGCTTTTCTCTGCTCTACTCTACTCTCCTTTCCTCTCTTCTCTTATATTCTACTCTACTCTAATCTACTCTACTTTAATCTACTCAAATTTACTCTACTCTACTCTCCTCTACTCTACTCTCCTCTACTCTACTTTACTCTACTCTTCTCTACACTACTCTAATCTAGCTTAGCCTAAGCTAGCCAAGCCTAATCTAGCTCTACTATACTCTAGCTTATCCTAGCCTATTCTAGCCTAACCTAGCTCTACTCTACCTTATTCTACTCTACTCTACTCCACTCTGCTCAATTCCCCTCTACTCTAGCCTAGCCTAGCATAGACAAACTTAGCCTAGCCTAGTGAAGCCTAAAGTATCGCTACTCTATTGTACTCTACAAAACTCTGGTCTAATCCATTATAACCTAACCTACCCTAACCTAACTTAACCTAGCCCTACTCTACTTTACTCTAGCTTAGCTTAGCCTAAGCTAACTAACTCTGCTCTAGTATGCTCTTCTTTGCTCTCCTCTACTCATCTCTTCTTGGATCTACTCTACTCTGCACTACTCTGCTCTACTCTACCCTACTATCCTCTACTCTTCTTTACTCTACTCTACACTACTATACTTTAACTTAGCGAAGCCTAACCTAGCTCTACTCTGCTCTTCTCTACTCTACTCTACTCTAGCCTTGACTAGTCTAGCCTATCCTGACCTAGCCAAGCCTAGCTTAACCTAGTTCAACTCTACTCAACTCTACTTATCCTAGCCTAACCTAACCTAGCTCAACCTTACTCCACTCTACTCTACTCTACTCTACTCAACTTTAGCCTAGCCTAGTCTAACCTAGCTCTACTCTACTTTACTTTGATCTTCTTTTTTCATTCTACTATGTTTTTCTCTTCTCTGCTCTGGTCTATTTTTCTTCGCTCTACTCTGCTCTCTCTTTCTATGCTCTGTTATGCTCTACTCTCCTCTCCTCTCCTCTACTCTACTCTGTTATACTCTGCTTTACATTGCTCTGCTCTTCTCTACCCTGCTCTCCTCTACTCTCCTCTACTCTACTCTACTCTGCTCTACTCTACTCTTGTTACACCCCATTTTTTTTCCTAGGCTGATTTTTGGCATATTTTTTTTTTTTACATATATACAGCTCAGATCGTCCCATACCAACCTGAGTAGCCTACGAAAAACATAGGATATAACACATCATTACACACCTACTTTCCTTAACAATGTGGATCCCATCTCCCGGGTACACCGTCAAATCAGGTTCATGACTCCTGAATTAACAGATGGACTCGCGCAATGTTACTCCTACTAGACCCCATACTCCTAACCCATACCGGTAGGAGAACCGATCTAATAGAAGTCTGAATCCCCACGGTTAAGTTCCATAGTCATGTAATGACCTCACCATCAAAAATAAAATACATAACATCCTCAGATAAAATATGGCACTCCACACACTATACCACCAAGACAATAAAGTAAAACAGTGAATGGAAACTACATCACAAGAATAAGATCCAAGTCCAACAAATACAATATCATCCAACTAGATACATAAGTCAGAATCACCCTCACATATTACATGACATAAGAATAACAGTCTCCCTGAATACATCCAATAGTATCAATCACACTAACAAAAATATCTAGAAAATCACAGATCAGATATCCTCCACTAGCCTGCTGACCACGATCCCACCTAATCTGGGTGGTGTCAAGGCTGTCGAGCCGCTGGAAAAATATAGTAAAGGAGTGAGCTACGCCCAGTAGGAAAGACAGCTAGTAAAAACTCACATGCAAGAGAAGGATAATAGCAAGAGTATAGGAATACAGCATAACAATGTAGGGTGGAAAGGCACTCTCAGTCCCAGACTCTGACCAACCACAGTCACCCCCAGTCACACCAAAGTAGCTCTCCTCTTTGCTCCCAGGCAGCATGCCAACGGGACACGCCCATCTCTGCGCACGCATGGCGCCTAGGCAAAGCATGCCAGCGGGACACGCCCATCTCTGCGCACGCATCACAATGCCTAGCACCCGACACCGCAACGTCTCTCGTCAATCAATCTTCTGGAGACTATAGACAAAACCAGTCACATAGATCTCTAGCCAACGTGAGACACCCCTGCCACCCTCAGGCACGCAGGCCTACACACTTGACTAGCCACGGCGAGTCACCCCTGCCACTGCCACTCTCAGGCGCGCAGGCCTACACTCGTGGACCAGAAGAGATCGACTCAGCCACCGTCACAAGAAGTCCTCTCCCAACAATTTCCATAGAGGCCACGCCCCTACAGTCATTGCCAATCTCTAACTCCAAGATTCGGCAACATGTGTCCAGATACAACAAGGTGCATACCAGTCCACATGTATATTGTGAAGTTAAGTCTGTACCGCACAGTTACCTACCACAACTACCCTAAAACATCATATAGGGCCTATAGTAGTCCGGTCCAGTATGCCAATCCATGAAATATGCCAACACTGAGTAAACTGACTCAATTCATGTCATTGTCATCCAAGCAACACAAACTGTACCAAAATTCTGACTATTCTGGTAACACCCAAGTGTCACACTTCCTTCCAACTGATGCAGCTGCACTGAATTTATGGGTAATTTCCAACAGTCAATTTCAACTTGGCTACGTGATTTCCAAAAATCACCTCTTCCTCACTTCAGGAAATTTTAATTTCCAAAATCAAGTTCTGCCCTTTATCCATTTTTCGAAATTCAGAATAAATTTTCGAATAAAATTTAAATTCCACATATATCCTTTTTCCGAAAATTCGGATTAATTTCCGAATTAAATTTTCCTCCGCGCCGTTCGTCCGCGCCGAATCCCGCTGAACCAGTTTTCGCTGCCGGTTCGGAAACCTCGCGCTGAACCGCGACACCGCCGAACCAAATTCTTTAATAATCCGTTAATCGGTCGATGCTTAAATAAATATAATTACTAATAAATATTATATAAATACCATTAATTGCTTAAATAAATTCGTAATTAATCTAAACCCTTCTCCTTCCTCGTTCCGACGCCCGCGAACCCTAACTGAAGCAATTGACGACCAATCCAATTCCTTCCGTCGATTTCCGGCGAACGCGAACAAGGAGAAACAAAATTCGATGTTCGTACTGTCCTAATGTTTCAATAATGCCACTAATTTAAAATTTCCGCCGAAAGAGTTCGCCCGTACCCCATTGCCGTAAGATTAATCCAAAAATTAATTAACTAATTCAATGGCAAACTGATAATACAAATCCCTAACATGTTCCTAAGCATTAACTAAATTTTCCGGCGAAATGGGAAATTTTCCAGAAATCCAAAAATTGTAAAAGACGCAGATTAGCATTCAACTAAGTCCGATTTTTCATCCACATGCTTGTGTTCATTAAGCAAAATATTCCATGCTTTTAATTTCTACTAATTACCTAATTTAAAAATGAATTTCCTACCTTTGCTCGTCGCTGGCGACGGTGAAGCTCGCACGCGATCAACCGCAGCACCTCGCCGAACGAAACCGGTACCAAAATGCTCGCCTCTGTCCCGCGAACCTCCGGTTACCAAAAGCCCCTTGGAAGGCTGCCGGAAAATACCGCCGTTCGCCGCGAACACTTCGCTTCTAGCCGCCGTTCGAAACCCTAACAGCCGAACAGTTCAGGTTAAATACCCAGCTTAAACCGGTAATAACCCGTTAAGACCCATTAAACGCCGGTTGACTTTCCAAAAACACCGCTTAACACCCGATCAGCCGGTTAATCTCCACCGCTGATCTCGCCCGTCCGATCCGCTTATCCGCGGCTTATCCAAACGCACGCACAAACGCACCTCGACGAACCGCCCCTCCTTCGCTGAACCGCTCCGGTCCGGTTCACGAGCGGTAAAAGGAAAAATCCAAATTCTGGTTTTTAAAAAAAATCTTGGTGCTCCGAAAAATCCCCAGAAAATTTCAGAAATTCCAATAGCCTCCAATTGAGCTCCTGGCTCATCCTACTATCGATCTGAAATCATCCAAGCCACAATTGAATTATTGAAGCTTAAACCTATAATATTTTACCGGGTATAACAATCTCCCCACCTTATCAGGAATTTCGCCCTCGAAATTCAGCAAGAAGTTCCGGCCACTTTTCCGCAACATCCTGCTCTAGTTCCCAGGTTGCCTCCCTTTCGTCATGTCTATTCCACAGAACCTTGACCATAGGAAACGACCTATTCCTCAGCTGCCTGCTGCTCTCCTCGAGGATGCGAACTGGCAGTTCCACATAAGAAGAATCTGGTCCCACTTGCAAACCAGGAAGATCCTCACCGATACAATGAGAAGGATCTGGCACATATCTCTTGAGATTCGAAACATGAAACACATTGTGAATCCCAGACAGATGCCCAGGAAGTGCCAACCTGTAAGCCACTTCACCAATCCTCTCCACCAGAAAACACTCCTCAAATTCCTGTACATCTTGACTTCTCCAGGGTGCATAGCCAAAGTTCCATAAGGAGCCTGTCGAAGGATCCTCTCCCTGAACTCCTGATGTGATGGCACACACCAGCGACCCCTGAAAGTCAAAATGTCGTTTCTGAGAGCAAAGTCTCCTCCCAATCCCTGCGATGCCAACTCAAACTTCTCCTTCAGCTCTTCATCACAAAGCTGAAGATCACGCATCTCAGATAACCAGTCAGCCCGAATAGTCAACGAGCTGAGTCTGTGAACCAGTCTCTGAACAGACAACTGTTCCTGACATCTTTCAACATCCCAATCCAAGTCTAGTATAGAGTCAGAGACTAACATAGTATGCATAATGCGTGCCTGCTCAAAGCGTCAGCAACAGGATTAGCCTTACCCTCGCAATAATTTATCACCAACTCATAGTCTATTATCAACTCTAACCATCTCCTTTGCCTCAAATTCAGTTCTAGTAAATCATCAATACGTGGTAAAGGGTACCGGTTACGAATCATAACCTTATTCAATTCCCTATAATCCACACACAGCCTCATACTACCATCTTTTTTCTTGACGAATAAGACAGGGGCACCCCAAGGTGAACAACTGGGGCGTATGAGTCCCTTGTCTAATAAGTCCTGCAACTGAGTCTTCAACTCTGCTAGCTCGGCTGGAGCCATCTTGTAGGGAGCTCTAGCAATAGGAGCTACTCCTGCCTCCAAATCAATCGAAAACTCCACTTCTCTAGCTGGTGGAAGTCCAGGCAATTCCTCTGGAAAAACCATAGGGAAGTCTCTCACCACTGGAATATTTAACATAAGGGCAGTGGTGGCTTGACTATCTGCCACATAAGCCAACCAACCAGTACAACCCTTACTCACTAGTCTCTTTGCCTGAAGAACTAAGATCAGGGGAATCTGCTTGTTCAGACCAAAGTATATCACATCCTCCGAACCAGGCACCCTGATCCTAACCTTCTTCTCGCAACAATGCAGAACCACTGCATGGTAGCACAACCAATCCATCCCCAAAATGATGTCGAACTCTGTTAGCGGCACACATATCAACTCTGTCACGAACTCGTGTCCACTAATCAGAATAAACCCATCAGTCTTCTGAACAGTGGGAATCTCTTTCCCATCAGGAAGCCTAACCAGTAAGGGTTCTTTTAAATAACCCTTGGATCCTGATATCTGATTCCAGATCCTCTCAGCAACAAAAGAATGAGATGCACCAGTATCAAACAAAGTCATGCACTGTACGTTGCCAAAATAAAGCATACCTGTGATCACTTCTGGTGACTCTGAAGCCTGCTGCCGAGTCAATGCAAATACTCTGGGCTGTCCCCCAGATGAACCAACCGGTCCTGTGATCCTCTGTTTCTTCCATAACGGGCAGTCGTACCTTTTGTGTCCTGGCTGCTGACAGTGGTAGCAAATAATCCCCCCAGTCTGAGTACCTGTCTGCTGCACTGGCCTCTCGGAAATAGGCCGTGGCTGGACCACGCCCTCCTGGGTACCTCGATGATCTCTGTGTCTCTTTTCCTTTTTGTTCTGTTGGGCATTTCTGAATTCCTTCCTCTTGTTGTGAGCCTCTCTCTAGGCCTCCATCCGGATGTCAATAAGCTCAACGGATCTCGCAGCCTCCACTAAGTCACGAAATCTGGCAAACCGGCTCACAACCAACTGACGCTGCAGCATAGGACGAAGTCCCTCCAAGAACATCTCACATCTGCGCTCCTCAGATGGTACCAGCTCTGTGGCATACCTCGCCAGATATGTGAATCTCGATAAGTAGTCGTTCACTGACATCTGGCCCTGCCTGAGGTGTATAAGGTCCCTCTTGGACTGAGACATGGCAGAAGCCGGAATGTAGCATTCCCTGAATGCCTCAACAAAGTCCTCCCAAGCTATCTCGCTGTTTTGGACCTCCCCAAACACAGCGCGTCGCTGGCCTCTTCACCAGGTAGCAGCCTCTCCCTCCAATACTAGAGCAGCAAGTACTACCCTCCTGCCGAGTGGACATCCCAAAGCATCAAACAGCTCAAGCATATGAGCCATCCAGTCATCTGCCACCGCTGGGTCAGCCGACCCACTGAAACTCCGAGGACGCAGCCGCATAAAGGCATCGATCCAACGATCCACGGCTGGCTCAACTGGCAATGCTGGGATCGTCTCCGGGGTAGAAGTAGCAGATACAGGTCTGCCTCTAGCTGCTCCACGAAAGAAAAGTCTCCTGGTATTAGCCATACTGTCAAAGCAAATAATCTGGCATTAGAGTCGTCATTTGGCATTTGGCATACGGACTACCATAGTATAATAAAATGACCAACAATTCTCCCCACCTTGGGTTGAACTTCTATATATGTCTAGCCCCACTATCCTAACCTAGGGCTCTGATACCACTCTTGTTACACCCCATTTTTTTTCCTCGGCTGATTTTTGGCATATTTTTTTTTTTTACATATAGACAGCTCAGATCGTCCCATACCAACTTGAGTAGCCTACGAAAAACATAGGATATAACACATCATTACACACCTACTTTCCTTAACAATGTGGATCCCATCTCCCGGGTACACCGTCAAATCAGGTTCATGACTCCTGAATTAACAGATGGACTCGCGCAATGTTACTCCTACTAGACCCCATACTCCTAACCCATACTGGTAGGAGAACCGATCTAATAGAAGTCTGAATCCCCACGGTTAAGTTCCATAGTCATGTAATGACCTCACCATCAAAAATAAAATACATAACATCCTCAGATAAAATATGGCACACCACACCACCAAGACAATAAAGTAAAACAGTGAATGGAAACTACATCACAAGAATAAGATCCAAGTCCAACAAATACAATATCATCCAACTAGATACATAAGTCAGAATCACCCTCACATATTACATGACATAAGAATAACAGTCTCCCTGAATACATCCAATAGTATCAATCACACTAACCAAAATGTCTCAAAAAATCACAGATCAGATATCCTCCACTAGCCTGCTGCCCACTATCCCACCTAATCTGGGTGGCGTCAAGGTTGTTGAGCCGCTGGAAAAATATAGATAATAAAGGAGTGAGCTACGCCCAGTAGGAAAGACAGCTAGTAAAAACTCACATGCAAGAGAAGGATAATAGCAAGAGTATAGGAATACAGCATAACAATGTAGGGTGGAAAGGCACTCTCAGTCCCAGACTCTGACCAACCACAGTCACCCCCAGTCACACCAGAGTAGCTCTCCTCTGTGCTCCCAGGCAGCATGCCAGCGGGACACGCCCATCTCTGCTCACGCATGGCGCCTAGGCAAAGCATGCCAGCGGGACACGCCCATCTCTGTGCACGCATCACAACGCCTAGCACCCGACAACCGCAGTGTCTCTCGTCAATCAATCTTCTGGAGACTATAGACAGAACCAGTCACATAGATCTCTAGCCAACGTGAGACACCCCTACCACCCTCAGGCATGCAGGCCTACACACTTGACTAGCCACGGCGAGTCACCCCTGCCACTGCCACTCTCAGGCGCGCAGGCCTACACTCGTGGACCAGAAGAGATCGACTCAGCCACCGTCACAAGAAGTCCTCTCCCAACAATTTCCATAGAGGCCACGCCCCTACAGTCATTGCCAATCTCTAACTCCAAGATTCGGCAACATGTGTCCAGATACAACAAGGCGCATACCAGTCCACATGTATACTGTGAAGTTAAGTCTGTACTGCACAGTTACCTACCACAACTACCCTAAAACATCATATAGGGCCTATAGTAGTCCGGTCCAGTATGCCAATCCATGAAATATGCCAACACTGAGTAAACTGACTCAATCCATGTCATTGTCATCCAAGCAACACAAACTGTACCAAAATTCTGACTATTCTGCTAACACCCAAGTGTCACACTTCCTTCCAACTGATCCAGCTGCACTGAATTTATGGGTAATTTCCAACAGTCAATTTCAACTTGGCTACGTGATTTCCAAAAATCACCTCTTCCTCACTTCAGGAAATTTTAATTTCCAAAATCAAGTTCTGCCCTTTATCCATTTTCCGAAATTCGGAATAAATTTCCGAAAAAAATTTAAATTCCACATATATCCTTTTTCCGAAAATTCGGATTAATTTCCGAATTAAATTTTCCTCCGCGCCGTTCGTCCGCGTCGAATCCCGCTGAACCGGTTTTCGCTGCCGGTTCTGAAACCTCGCGCTGAACCGCGACACCGCCGAACCAAATTCTTTAATAATCCGTTAATCGGTCGATGCTTAAATAAATATAATTACTAATAAATATTATATAAATACCATTAATTACTTAAATAAATTCGTAATTAATCTAAACCCTTCTGCTTCCTCGGTCCGACGCCCGCGAACCCTAACTGAAGCAATCGCCGACCAATCCAATTCCTTCCGTCGATTTCTGGCGAATGCGAACAAGGAGAAACAAAATTCGATGTTCGTACTGTCCTAATGTTTCAATAATGCCACTAATTTAAAATTTCCGCCGAAAGAGTTACACCATTGCCGTAAGATTAATCCAAAAATTAATTAACTAATTCAATGGCAAACTGATAATACAAATCCCTAACATGTTCCTAAGCATTAACTAAATTTTCCGGCGAAATGGGAAATTTTCCAGAAATCCAAAAATTGTAAAAGACACAGATTAGCATTCAACTAAGTCCGATTTTTCATCCACATGCTTGTGTTCATTAAGCAAAATATTCCATGCTTTTAATTTCTACTAATTAACTAATTTAAAAATGAATTTCCTACCTTTGCTCGTCGCCGGGGACGGTGAAGCTCGCACGCGATCAACCGCAGCTCCTCGCCGAACGAAACCGGTACCAAAATGCTCGCCTCTGTCCCGCGAACCTCCGGTTACCAAAAGCCCCTTGGAAGGCTGCCGGAAAATACCGCCGTTCGCCGCGAACACTTCGCCTCTAGCCGCCGTTCGAAACCCTAACAGCCGAACAGTTCATGTTAAATACCCAGCTTAAACCGGTAATAACCCGTTAAGACCCATTAAGCGCCGGTTGACCTTCCAAAAAACACCGCTTAACACCCGATCAGCCGGTTAATCTCCACCGCTGATCTCGCCCGTCCGATCCGCTTATCCGCGGCTTATCCAAACGCACGCGCAAACGCACCTCGGTGAACCGCCCCGCCTTCGCTGAACCGCTCCGGTCCGGTTCACGCGCGGTAAAAGGAAAAATCAAAATTCCGGTTTTTAAAAAAAATCTCGGTGCTCCGAAAAATCCCCAGAAAATTTCAGAAATTCCAATAGCCTCCAATTGAGCTCCTGGCTCATCCTACTGTCGATCTGAAATCATCCAAGCCACAATTGAATTATTGAAGCTTTAACCTATAATATTTTTACCGTATATAACATCTCTACTCTACTCTAGCTTAGCCTAGCCAACCCAAGCTTACCCTAGCTAATCATAACCTTACTCTATTCTAACTTACTCTACTCTACTCTACTATACTCTAATCTTCTCTACTCTACTCTACTCTATCCAAACCAAGCCTAGGTTAGCCTAACCTGACTCTACTTTACTACTCTCTACTCTTCTCTAACCTAGCCTAGCTTAGCCTAGCCTAAAACTACCTCGCTCAACTCTGCCCTACTCTGCCCTGCTCTACTCCACTCTACTCTTCTTTGCTCTACTCTGCTCTACTCTACTCTGCTATATTCTACTATTCTATAGCATAGCCTAAGCTATCCTAGCCTAACCCAACTCTACTCTACTTTACTATGCCCTACTCTATTGTAATCCACTCTACTCTACTTTAGGCTAGCTTTGCTGAAGGAAGCCTAGCTTAGCAAAACTTAACCTTACTCTACTCTACTCTACTCTTCTATACTTTACTTTTACTCTACTATACTCTACTCTAAGTTTTTCCTAGCCTAACTTAGCCTAGCTTAGCTCTACTATACTTTGCTCTGTTATACTCTTCTCTACTTTACTTTACTCTACTCTACTCTAGTCTATTCTACTCTACTCAACTCTACTTTACTCTTACTAACCCTATCCTAACCTAACTTAACCTAGAATATCCTATCCAAGCTTAACCTAACCTAACCAAGCTCTACTCTACTTTACTCTCCACTACACTACTCTACTCAACTCTAACTAGTCTAGTTAGCTTAGCCTAACTTAGTTCTACTCTACTCTCCTCTATCCAAGCTTAGCCTAACGTAGCACTGCTCTACTCTGCTCTGCTCTACTCTACTTTGCTCTACTTTACTCTACTTTACGCTACTCTTTTCTACTATCCTCTGCTCTACCCTGCTCTACTCTACCCTGCTCTACTGAACTCTAGTCAGCTCTACTCTACTTCACTCTAATCTACTCTACTCTAGCTAGTTTAGCCTAGCCTAGTCTACCCTAACCTAACCAAGCTCTACCTTACTCTACTCTACTATGCTCTAACCTAGCCTAGCCTTGCTCGGCACTTCTCTACTCTACTCTACTCTACTTTGCTCTACTATATGATACTCTATTCTACTCTTCTCAACTCTGCTCTGCTTTGCTTTATTTTATTCAACTCTACTCTGCTATGTTCTAATATACTCTACTATAGTCTACTCTGCTTTACTCTACTCTACTCTACTCTGGTCTGCTCTACTCTACTTTGGTCTGTTTTACTCAATTTTTCTCCATTTTGTTCTACCCTACTCTACTCTACTCTACTCCAGCCTAGCCCAACCTAGCCTAGCCTAACTTAACCTAACTCTACTCTACTCTACCCAACTCTACTCAACTCTAGCCTTGCCTGACCTAGCTCAACTCTACCCTACTCTACTCTGCTCTTCTATTCCTTACTCTACTTTACTCAACTTTAGCAAAGCCTGGCCTAGCATAGCCTCGCCTTACCAAGCTTTACTCAACTCAACTCAACTCTACTCTACTCTACTCTGCTCGAGGCTAACCTAACCTTGCCTACCATAGCTAGCTTAGCCTAGCTTAACCTAGCTCTACTCTACTCTAATCTAACCTAGCTTAACCTAGCCTAGCTTAGCCTAACCTAGATATACTCTGCTCTACTCTACTCTTCTTGGCTATACTCTACTCTTTTCTCCTTGACTATGCTCTATAGTTCTCTTCTTTACTCTGCTCTACCCTACACTACTCTACTCTACTCTTCTTTAGCCAAGCTTAAGCTAGCTCTACTTAACTCTCCTCTCCTCTTATCACCTCTACTCTTCTATCCTCTCCTCTCTTCTCATCTTCTATACTTTACTCTTCTCTAATTTACTTTACTCCTACTCTACTCTACTATACCCTGCTCCACTCTACTCTGTTCTACTCTACTCTACTCTACTCTACTCTACTCTTGCACAACATAACTTAGCCTTACCTAATCTAGCTCTACTCTACCCAACTCTACTATACTCTACTCTTGCCAAGCCTAACTGAGCTCTACTCTACTTTACTCTACTCTACTTTACTCTAGCCTAGTCTAGACAGCATAGCCCAGCATAGAATAACCCTATCTATGCTCTACTCTACTCAACTCTACTTTAATCTACTCTGCATTGCTCTTCTCTACTATGCCTTACACTGCATTGCTCAACTCTGCTATGCTGTTCTTTGCTTTGCTATCCTCTGCTTTACTTTCCACTTCTTTACTCTACTCTACTCTACTTTTTTCTACTCTACTCTATTTTACTCTATTATACTCTAGCTTAGCCTAGACTAATCATGGTATACTCTAATACTCGACTCATCTCTAGCCTAGCCTAGCCTTGCTTCGCCTAACCTATCCTAGCCTCGCCTAACCTAGCCTTACCTAATCTAGCTCTACTCTACTCTACTCTACTCTACTCCACTCTACTCTACTCTCGTCTACTCTACCCTACTCTACTCTACTAAAATAGATTCAACTCTACTATACTCTAGTCAACTCTACTCTAACCTAGCCAAGCTTAACTTAACCAAACTCTTCTCCACACTACCCTAGCCTAACCTAGCTCTACTCTATTCTACTCTACTCTACTCTACTACTCTTTGCTCTACTCTATTCTACTCTACTCTTCTCTACTTTTCTTTACTCTACTATAGCATAGTTTAGGTCTTGCTTAACCTATCCTAGCCTAACCAAGCTCTACTTTAGTCTGCTCTAATTTGCTCTAGCCTCAATTAGCCTAGCCTAGCTCTGCTCTTCTGTGCTCTACTCTACTCAGCTCTGCTCTACTTTGTTCTACTCTACTCCACTCTATTCTATTGTGCTCTACTCTACTCTACTATGCTCTACTCTACTATGCTCTACTCTACTCTACTCTCCTCTAGCCTTGCCTATCCTAGCTTAGCTTAGCCTAACTAAACCTCGCCTGACCTAGCTTTGCTCTACTCTAATCTACTATGCTCTATGTTTCTCTATGCTACCCTGCACTCAGCTTTGTTCTACTCTACTCATCTCTGCTTTGCTCTACTCTGCTCTTATTTAATAAAGCCTAGCCTACCTAATGTAGCCTAACCTAACCTATCCTAGCCTAGCCTAGCCACACCTAACCTAGCTCGACCCTACTCTACTCTACTCTACTCACTCTACTCTAGCCTCGCCTAACCTAGGCCTTACCTATCTTAGCCTAACCAACCTCTACTCAACTCTACTATACTCTACTATACTCTACTCTACTCTCCACTCTATGCTACTCTACTTTACTCTAAGCTAGCCTAGCATAACCAAACCTAGCTCTACTCTGCTCTACTCAGCTCAACTCTGCTCTGCTCTGCTCTGCTCTAATCTGCTATTCTCAACTCTATTCTGCTCTACTTTTCTCTACTTTGCTCTTTTATGCACTACTCAACTCTACTCAACTCAGCCTTTCTTAGCATAACCTAACCTTGCTTAACTGAGCCTTACTCTACTCTACTCTGCTCTACTCTATTCTTCTATACTCTACTTTACTCTAGCCTAGCCTAACTTAAATGATCTCTATAATACTATACTCTACTCTACAATACTCTAACATAGCTTAGGCTAACTACCCTAACCTAGCTCTACTTTGCTCTACTCTACTCAAGCCTAGCTTAGCCTAGCCTTGCCCAGCCTTGTCTACCCTCATCTAGCTATGCCTAACCTAACTCTGTGAAGCTCTACTCTACACTACTCTACTCTGCTCTGTTGTGCTCAAGCCTGCATAACATAGCTCTACTCTACTCTACTCTACTCTACTATACTCTACTATACTCTAGCATAGCCTAGCCTTGTATATCCGAGCCTATTCTAGCCAAACCTACCCTCTTCTATGCTTTTCACTACTCTACTCTATTGCACCTTATCTTAGCTTAGCCTAACCTAACCTAGCCCTACTCTACTCTACTATACTAAACTATGCCCTACTCGAACTTAGCCTAGCCTAGCCTGGTTTAGCCTAACTTAATCTAACCTCCCTAGTCGAGCCAAACCTTACTGTACTTTACTCTACTCTATTTTATTCTACTATAGCCAACTTAAGCTTAACTTAGCCTTATGCTAATATACTCTACCCTACTCTACTCTCCTCTACCCAACCTAGCCTAGTTTAGCCTCCCAATGCCTAGTTGCCTAACCTATCCTAACCTAACCTTGCCTAGCTTTGCCTAGCCTTCTCTGCTCTATTATACTCTTCCCTACTCTACTATTTCAACTATACTCTATTTTTTTCTACACTAGCTTAGTTAAACCTAACTTAGCTTTATGTTACTCTACTCTACACTAGCCTAACATAGCCTATCCAAACCTAGCCTAACCTAACATAGCCCAACCTAGCCAAGTCTTATTATACTCCACCGTACTCTACTATACTCTAGCCTAGCCTAGCCTGACCTAACTAGCTTAGTCTAGCCTAGCCTTGCTCTGCTCTGCTCTACTCTGCTATACTCAAATCTATTTTAGTCAACTCTGGCCTTGCTAATTTTAACATAGCTCTATGCTACTCTACTTTACTCTATTCTACTCCATTTTATCATAACCTAGCCTAGCCTAGCTTAGCCTAACCTAGCCTAGGTTAGCCAAGCCTTATTATACTCTACTACACCCTATTATACTATACTCTACTCTAGCCTAGCCTAACCTAACCTAGCCATGCTTAGACTAGTCTTACTTTACTTTACTCTGCTTTACTCTATTTTATTTTACTCTAGCCAAGCAAAGCTTAACATAGCTTCATCTTACATTACTCTACTCAACTCAACTCTACTCTACTCTACTCTAACCTACCCTTGCCAAGCCTAACGTAGCTCTACTTTTCTCTGCTCTACTCTACTCTACTCTACTCTAACCTAGCCTAGTGTAGCCTAACCTAGCCTAACATAGCTCTACTCTTCTCTAATCTACTTTACTCTGCTATACTCTAATCTACTCTACTTTAATCCACTTTACTCCACTCTACTTTATTAAACTCTTCTCTACTCTACTGTGCTCTACTCTGCTCTACTCTGCTATACTCTACTCTACTCTAGTCTACTCCACTTCAGTCTAGCCTAGTTTACTTAACCTAGCTTTACTTTACTCTACTCTACTCAAATCTATCCTAGCCTAACCTACCATGGCTTAGCCTAGCAATTCCTAACTTAACCTAACCTAGCTTATCTCTAGCCTACTCTCGACTACTCTTCTCTACTCTACTCTATTCTACTCTACTCTGCTCTAATCTGCTCTACTTTTCTCTTCTCTACTCTCCTCTGCTCTACTTTATTTTGCTCTTCTCTTCTCTGCTTGACTCTGCTCCACTCTACTCTAGCCTAGCATAGCATAACTTAGCCTAGCCTAAGCTAGCTCAACTCTACTCTACACCACTCTACCCTTGCCTTGCCTTGCCTAACCTAGCTCTACTGTACTCTATATTGCTTTGCTCTGCTCAGCTCTGCTCTACTCTATTCCATTGAAATCTAGCCTAGCTTAGCCTAGCCAAGCCTAACCTAACTTAGCTCTACTCTACTCTAGCCTAGCCTAACCTTGCCTTGCCTAGCCTCACCAAGCCTAGCCTAACGTAACCTAGCTCTACTCTACTCTACACTAATCTATTATATTATACTCTACTCTACTCTACTCTACTATACTCTAGCCTAGACTAGCTTAGCCTAGCCTAACCTAACTCTACTCTATTCAAGTCTACTCTACTTTACTCTACTTTACTCAAACCTAACCTAACCTATATCTACTCTACTCTACTCTACTCTGTTCTAGCCTAGCTTAGCCTAACCTAGCTCTACTATACTCTACTATGCTCTGCTCTTTTTTTATTGCTTTGCTCTACTCTGCTCTATCTATTCTATGTTACTCTACTGTTTTGCTCTGCTCTGGTCTACTCTTCTTTGCTCTAGTCTACTTTGCTATACTCTTCTCTACTCTATTCTACTCTATTTTGATCTAAACTAGCCTAATAGAACCTAACCTAGGTCTACTCTACTGAACTCTATTCTACTATGTTTTACTCTGGCCTATCTTAGTCAGGGCTAGCCTAACCTTGTTTTACTCTACTCTACATTGCTTTGATCCACTCTACAATACTCTAATCTAGCCAAGCCTAGCATAGCCTACCCTATGTAGCTCTACTCTACTCTACTCTAGCATAGCCTAGCCTAACCTAGCTCTGCTCTATTCTGCTCTAGTCTAATCTACTCTACTCTGCTATATTCAACTCTGCTCTACTCAACTCTACTATATTCTACTTTACTCTACTCTACTCTAACCTAGCCAAGCCTAGCCTAGCCTATCCTAACCTAGCTCTACTCTACTCTGCTCTAACTTAGCCAAGCTTAATGTAGCTCTGTTTCATTCTGCTCTACTCTATTCTACTCTGCTCAAGTCTACTTTGCTCTTCTCTACTCTACTCTACTTTGCCATACCCTACTCAAACCTAGCATAGCTAGCCTAGTTTATCCTAACCCAATCTAATCTCACCTAGCCTTACTCTACTCTGCTCTACTTTATTTTATTCTACTCTAGCCAAGCTAAACCAAACTTAGCCTAGTCTAGCCTAAGCTATCATAACCTAACGTCTCCTAGCTTAGCCTAGCCTTACTCGACTCTATTATACTCTGCTCTACTCAACCACAGTCCATTTTATTCTACTCTAGCTTAGCTAAGTCTAACATGGCTCTATACTACTATACTCTACTTTAGCCAAACATAACCTATCCTAACCTAGCCTAGGCTAACCTAGTCTAGCCAAGCTAAGTCTTACTATACTTTACTCTACCCTACTTTACACTACTTTAGCCTAGCCTAACCTAGCCTATGCTAACCTTGCCTAGTCTAGCCTGATCTTGCTCTACTCTACTCTATTTTATCCAAGTCTACCTTAGCTAATCCTAACTTAGCTCTATGCAACTCTACTCTACTCCATTCTACTCTAACCTAACCTAGCCTAGCTTAGCCTAGCCTAACCAAGCTTAGCCTAGGCTAGGCTTACTATACTCTACTCTACCATACTCTATCTACTCTACTTTAGCCTAGCCTAGCCTAGCCTTACTCTACTCTACTCTACTTTAATCTACTCTATTTTATTTTACTCTATCCTAAGTAAGCCTAACATAGCTGTATCCTACTTTACTCTACTCTACTCTATTATACTCTACTCTACTTTACTCTATTATACTCTTCTCTACACTACTATACTCCACTCTACCCTACTCTACTCTAGTCTACTTTACTTTACTCTACTCTACTCTACCCTACCCTACTCTAACCTAGCCTAGCTTAGCCTAGCCTTACCTATCCTTGCCTAACCTGACCACACCTAGCCTAGTCTAGGCAAACACTACTTTACTCTACTCTACTATATTTTATTCTACTCTAGCCTAGCTAAGACTAACCAAGCTTTGTACTACTCTACTCTACCCTACTCTACTCTAGCTTAACTTAGTCTAGCCTAGCTTAGCTTAACCTAACCAAACCTTGCCTTACCCAGCCTCACTATACTATAGTCTACACTACTCTACTATACTCTACTCTACTTTACTCTACTCTAGCTTTGCCTAGCCTAGCCTATCATAGCCTAACCTAGCCATGCCTAGCCTAGCCTTGTCTAGCCTAGCCTAGCATAGCCTTACCCTACTCTACTCTAGCTTAACTAAGCCTAGCCTAGCTCTATGCTACTTTACTCTACTCTAGCCAAATATAGCCTTACGTAGCTTAGCCTAACCTAGCCATACTATACACTACTTTACCCAGCTCTACTCTACTCTACTCTTGACTAGCCTAGCCTAGCTTAACCTCACTTATGCTCGACTCTACTCCACTCTATTATATTCTACTCTTGTCTTGCGAAGCCTAACTTAGCTCTGTGCTACTGTACTCTACTATATTCTACTCTATCCTAACCTAGCTTGCCCAGCCTAACCTAGCATAACCCAACCTAGTCTAGCCTAGCCTTACTATACTCTATTGTACCCTACTCTACTCTATTCTAATCTAGCCTAATCTAGCCTAGCCTAGCCTAACCTCACCTAAGCTCTACTCAGCCTTACTCTGCTCTACTATATCTGCTCTACTTTGCTCTGATCTGTGCTACTCTATTTAGCTCTACTCTACTCTTCTCTCCTCTACTCTGTTCTACTCTACTGTGCTCTACTCTACTCTACTCTATTCTACTCTACTTTTCTCTTCTATGCTATGCTCTTTTCTGCTCTACTTTAGTTTACTCTACTCTATTATACTCTATAATATTTTATTCAACTCTAGCCTAGTTATGCATAACTTGCTCTATGCTCCTCTACTTTCCTCAAATTCACTCTAGCTTAACCTATCCTAGCCTAGCCAACCTAGCATAGCCTAGCCCAAACCTTATTATACTCTACCCAACTCTACTATACTCTACTCTACTCTAGCCTAGCCTAACCTAACCTATCCTCGCTTAGCCTAGCCTAACCTTCCTATACTATACTCTACTCTATTTTATTCCACTCTAGCCTAGCTAAGCTTATCTTAGCTCTATGTCGCTCTACTCTACTCTACTCTACTCTACCCTAACCTACCTAAGTCTAACATAACGAAACATAGCCCAGCCATACTATACTCTACTCTACCCTACTCTACTCTACACTACACTAGCCTAGCCTAGCCTTACTCTACTCTACTCTATTTTACTCTACTCTAGCATAGCTAAGCCTAAATTAGCTTTATACGACTCAACTTTACTCTACTCTAGCCTATCCTATCTTACCCTAGCCTAGCCTAAGCTATCTTAGCCTTACTCAGTTATTCTATAATATACTCTGCTCAACTCTACTTTACTCCAGTCTACTCTACTCGACTCTAGCTTAGCCTAGCCAAGCCTAGCCTCGCCCAGCCAGACCTCGCCTAGCCTAGTCTAGCCTAACCTAGCTTAACCTATCAAAATATGACCTCACCTAACCTTACTTGGCCTTACTTTACTTTACTCTACTCTACTATATACTACTATACTCTACTTTATTTTACTCTACGCTTACCTAGCTAAGCCTAACAAAGCTCTATGCTACTCTATACTACTCTACTCTGTTCTACTCTTACTTAACCTAGCCTAGCTTAGCCTACCATAACATTGAATAGCCTAGCCTTGCCTTGTATCCTAGACTAACCTAGCATTATTAAGCCTAACCTAGCTCTACATTCCTCTACTTTACTCTACTCTACTCTGCTCTACTCTTCTATGCTTTACTATGCACTGCTCTGCTATACCTTACTCTGCTCTACTTTGTCGTTTCTACCCAGCTCTACTCTACTCTACTTTACTCTACTCCAACCTAGCATAGCCTAGCCTCACCTAACCTAGCTATATTCTACTCTACCCTACTCTACTCTACTCTACTCTACTCTATCAAGCCTAGCCTTACCAACCTAACCTAGCTATGTTCTACTATACTCTGCTTTTCTTTTCTTTTCTCTGCTTTGCTCTCCTTGGCTTCATTTTACTTTGCTCTACTCTGTGATGCTTGTCTCTATTCAGCTTTTCTTTGCTCTACTCTACTATGCTCATCTCTGCTTTACTTTACACTGCTCTAATCAACTCTACTCTATCATACTCTACTCTACTCTAATCTAATCTAGCTTCACCTTGCCTAGCCTAACCTAACTCTACTCTACTACTCAAGCCTTGCCTAGCTTAGCCTCGCCGAGCTTAACCGAGCCTAACCTGACCTAGCACATCTCTACCCCATTTTACTCTACTCTAATCTATTCTACCCTACTTAAGCCTAACTTAGCCTAGCCTAACGTAGCTCTACTCTACCTTACTCTACTTTGCTCTACTCTTCTCTATTATACTATACTATACTCTACTCTACTATACTCTAGCCAAGCTTCACCAAGCCTAACCAGACCTAGCCTAACCTAGCTCTACTCTAATCTACTCTACTACTCCTCTCTAGCCTAGCCTAGCTTAGCCTAACCTAGCCTAACCTGACCTAGCTTAGCTCTACTCTATTATACTCTACTCTGCTCTAAACTTCTCTCCCCTTTTCTACTCTGATCTGCTCTCCTCTGTTCTCCTCTCCTCTCCTCTACTATACTCTACTCTACTCTACTCTACTCAAAACTACTCTACTATACTTTATCTTACTCCACTACACTCTAATTTACTATACTCTACTCTTCTCCACTCTATTCTACTCTACTCTAACCTTGCCTAGCTTAGTCGACACTAACCTAGCTCTACTCTACTCTAACCTAGCCCAATTTTGGTCTGCTCTACTCTAATCTAGTCTACTCTACTATGCTCTACTTTACTTTACTCTACTCTACTCCAAACTGGCCTAATTTAGCTTAACCAAGCCTCGCCTAGCCTAAACTAGCTCTACTCTACTCTAATCTACCCTAATATAGCCTATCCTACCAAAGCCTAGCTTAGCATAGCCAAGCCTAGCCTAACCTAGCTCTACTCTACCTTACTTTACTCAACTCTAGCACAGCCTAACCTAGCTCTACGCTGCTCTACTCTACTCTACCCTACTCTGCTCTGCTCGACTGTGCCTTGCTTTGCTCTGTCTTACTCTGCTATGTTTTGCTCGTTTCTATCCTACTCTGCTCTGCTAACCTCTACTCTACTCTACTTTAGCCTAGCTTATCCTTGCAAAGCCTAGCCTAGCCTAACCTAGTTTTGTGTTGCTTTACTCTAAACTACTCCACTCTACTCTACTCTACTCTTACCTAGCCTAGCCTAGCCAAGCCTAGCTTCGCCCAGCCAAACCTAGCAAAACTCTACTCTTCTCTACCCTACTCCACTTTACTCTACTCTACTTTACTCTAATCTACTTCAGTTTAGTCTAGTCTGGTCTACTCTAACCCACTCTACTCTACTCTACTCTACTCTACTCTAACCTAGCATTGACTAGCTTAACCAAGCTTTACTTTACTCTACTCTACCATAATCTGCTATGCTCTACTCTATCTAAGGTAGCCTTACCAACCTTACCTAACTATGGATTACTATGCTCTACTATACTTTTCTCTTCTCAACTATGCTCTCCTTGGCATTGTTCTACTCTAATCTGCTCTATCTCTACTCAGCTCTGCTCTACCCTACTCCACTCTGCTAAACTCTGCTCTGTATTACTCTACTCTGTTTTATAATACTCTACTCTACTCTACTCCACTCTATTCTAGCCTAACCTAACCTTGCCTAGCCTACTCTAACACTATTCTACTCTACTACGCTCTCTTACTCGAGCCCAGCCTAGCCTAGCCTTGCCTAGCCTAATTAGCCTAACCTGACCTTACTAATCTCTACTCTACACTACTCTACTCTACTCTACTCAAGCTTAGCCTAGCCTAGTCTAACCTAACTCTACTCTTCTCTTCTTTATTCTAATTTGCTCTACTCTACTCTACTCTACAAAGCCCTGCTCTACTCTACTCTGCTCTACTCTACTCTATTGTACTCTAATAAGGTCTAGCCTAACCTTGCTCTACTCTACCCAACTCTGGTCCACTCTACTCTAGCCTAGTTTATCCTAGCCTAACCTAACTCTACTTTACTCTACTATACTCTACTCTACTCTAGCCTAGACTAGCCCCACCTAGCCTACCCAAGCGCTTAGCATAACCAAACAAAGCCTAACCAAGCCCTACTTTATTATACTATTGTTTACTGCTCTACTCTAGCCTAACCTAACCTAGCTCAGCTCTACTCTACTCTAGCTTAGCCAATCCCAACCTATCTTAGCCTAACCAAGCTTTGGTATGCTCAGCTCTTCTTGACTCTGCTCTGCTCTGCTCTACTCTTCTCTGCTTTACTCTACTTTACTGAACTCTATTATCCTCAACTCTGATCTGCTCTCCTCTCCTCTCCTCTATAATAGTCTACTTTACTCTACTTTGCTCAACTCTACTCTATTATACTCTGCTCTACACTACTCTACTTTACTTTACTCTACTATACTATACTCTACTGTACTCTATTTACTCTACTCTACTCTACTCTACTATACTTTAAGCTAGCCAAGCCTAACTAAGCTTATCCTAGCTCTTCTTTACTTTACTCCAACCTAGCCTTGCTCTGCTCTACTCTGCTCTACTCAACTCTTCTTTGCTCTACTCTATTCTGCTTTTCTCTCCTCTGTTCAACTCTACTCTACTTTGCTTTACTCTACTCTACTCTATTCTACTCTACTATACTCTCCTCTACTCTACTATACTCTATTCTAGTCTACTCTACTCTAGCCTAGCCTAGCCTTCCCTAACCATGCCTAGTCTGGTTTAGCCTAACATAACTCTACTCTACTCTACTATACTGTATTCTGGCCTAGCATAACCTTACTTTATTATACTCTACTCTAGTCTGCTCTACTCTACTCTACTCTAATTTTCCCTTCTATACTCTACCTTCCTCTACTCTGCTCTACACAACTCTGCTATGCTCTACACTACTCTACTCTACTTTGCTCTACCCTACTCTACTATATTCTACTCTACTTTACACTTCTCTACTCTACTCCACTCGACTCTACTCCAACCTACCTTATCTTAGTCTTTCCTAGCATAGCCTAACTGAACCAAGCTCAAGTCTACTCTACTCTACTCAATCTATTCTACTTTACTCTACTCTAGCCTAGCTTAGTTAAGCCTAGGTTAACCTAGCTCTATTATGCTCAACTCTGCTCTATACTACTTTGTTATGCTCTTCTCTACTCTGCTCTACTCTTGTCTGCTCTTCTTTGTTCTACTTTGCACTTTTCTTTCGTACTCCATTATACTCCACTCTAGTCTACTCTTTCCTAGTTAGCCTAGCCTAGCTTGCCTAACCTAGATCTACTATGTTATACTCTACTCTACTCTACTCTAGCCAAACCTCACCTAGCCTAGCCTAACCTTACCTAGCTTAGCCTAACCTAACCTAGCTTAGCCTAACCTTGTTCTACTCTTCTCTTCTCTACTTTACTTGTCTCTACTCTTCTTTGGTATACTCTACTCTACTCTGCTTTCCACTACTTTGCTCCATGCTGCTCTAATCTACTTTACTCCGCTCTACTATAATCCAGCATAGCCTAGCCTAACTGACCTCTACTATATTATACTCTACTCCACTCTACTCTACTTTACCTCACTCTACTATAGCCTAGCCTAGGTGACCCAAGCCTAGCCTAACCTAACTCTACTCTACTTTACTCAATTTTACTCTACTCTTCTCTACTCTATTATGTTTTATTATACTCTACTCCTCTCTACTATAATCTACTCTAACCAAGCATAACCTTGCCAAACCAAGCTCTAATCTGCTCTACTCTACTATGTTCTACTCTACTATGCTCTACTCTACTCTGCTCCACTCTACTCTACTCTACTATGCTACACTCTGCTTTGCTCTGCTTCACTCTGTTATGCTCTACTCTACTTTGCTCTACTTTTCCCAGCTTTGCACTGCTATGCTTTGCTTTACTTAACTCTACTCTACTCCAACTTAGCCTAACCTTGGCAAACCTAGCCTGGCCTTTCCTAGCCTAACCTAGCTCTATTCAACTCTAATCTACTCTAACTAGCTTAGCTTAGCCTAGCCAAGCTTAGCTTAGCCTAACCAAGCTCTACTCTACTTTGCTCAGCTCTACTCTACTTCGCTCTACTCTACTTTGCTCTACTCTTCTTTGCTCTACTCTATTCTACTGTACTCTAGCCTAGCCTAGTTAAGCCTAGCCTTGCCTAGCCTAACTGAGCTCTACTCTACTCTACTCTATAATATTCCCTCCTAGCCAAGCCTTGCCTATCCTAGCCTCACCTAGCTTATCCTAACCTAGCTCTATTGTACTACACTGTACTCTACTCTACTCCACTCCAGTCTACTTTACTCTACTCTATTATAAGTTAGCCTATCCCAACCTAGTCTAACCTAGCCCTACTCTACTCTATTCTACTCTAGCCTAAAGTAGTCTAGCCTAACCAAGCTTATCTCTTCTATTCTTTGCTCCACTCTGCTCTACTCTACTTTTCATTACTTTACTTTGCTCTGCTCTACTCTTCGTTACTCATTTCTACTCTACTCTACTCTTCTTTCTCTACTCTACTCTCCCATACTCTTCTCTGCTTTACTCTACTCTATTATAGTTTAACCTAGCCTAGCCTAGCTCTACTCTACTATAATCTACTCCCCTCTACTCTTACATAGCCTAGTCTAACCTAGCCTAGCTAAGCCTTGCCAATTCAAACTCTACTCTACACTACTCTACTATATTGTAACATAACCTAGCTTAACCAAACCTAACATAGCTCTACTCTACTTTACTCTAGCCTAGCCTACTATAGCCTAGCCTAACCTAGCTCTACTCTGCTCTACTCTTTTTTTCTTTGCTCTGCTAATCTCTTCTTTCCTCTACCCTACTCTTTTCTACTCTATTTTACTCTGCTCTACTCTACTCTTCTCTGCTCAACTCTACTCCACTCTACTCAACTTTGCTCTACTCTACTCACCTTTACTATACTCTAGCTTAGCCAAGCCTCTACTCTACTCTATTCTTCTATTCTCTAGCCTAGCCTAGCCTAACTTTACTCTACTATACACTAACTAGCCAAGCCTAGCCTAACCAAGCTCTACCCTACTCTACTCTATTCTACTCTAATCTACTCTAGTCTACTCTACTCAACTCTAGCCTAACCTAGCCTAACCAAACATAACCTAACCCAGCTCTACTCTACTCTAATCTACTCAACTCTAGTTTAGCTAACCTAGCCTAGCCTAACTTGTTATGCTTAACTCGACTCTTCTATGCACTGCTCTACTTTGCTCTACTCTACTCTGTATTGCTCTTTTCTACTCTACTCTAATCAACTCTACTCTACTCTACCTTACTCTACTATACTCTAACCTAACTAGTCTAGCCTAACCTAACTCTACTTTACTCTACTCTGCTCTATTCTACTTTGCTCTACTCTACTCTATCCTAGCCTAGCCTAACGTAGCTCTGCTCTGTTGTGCTCAGCTCTGCTTTGTCGTTCTCTACTTTGCTCTGCTTAACTCTACACTACTATCCAATTCTCTACTCTACTATGCTCTACTCTGTTTTGCTCTACTCTGCTCTACTCTACTCTACTCATCTTCTCTTTGCTGCCCTATACTCTACTCCACTATAATACACTATACTCTACTCTAATTTACTTTGCTCTACTCTACTCCATTAAAGCCAAACCTAGCCTAACCTAACCTAGTCTACCCCAACCTAGCATAGTCTAGCCTAGCCTAACCTAGCCCTACTCTGCTCTACTCTGTGCTACTATGCTTTGATCTACACTACTTTGCTCAGCTCAGCTCTACTCAACTTGACTCTACTCTGCTCTGCTCTGCTATACTCCTCTCTAGCCTAGCCTAGCAAAGCCTAACCTAGCCCTACTCTGGTTTACTCTACTAAACTCTACTCTACTCTACTCTACTCTACTCTACTCTAGCCTAGCTTAGCTTAGCTTTGCTTTGCTCTACTCTGCTTTGCTTTACTCTACCCTGCTATCCTATACTCTACTCTAATCCACTCTATTCTACTCTAGTATATCCTGCCCAAGCTTAACCTAACCTAGCTCTACTCTACTCTTCCCAACTTTACTCTGCACTGCCCAACTCTTGCCTAGCCTAGCAAAACCTAGGCTACCCTAGCCTAGACTAGCAAAGCCTAACCAAGCCTTACTCTCCTCTACTCTTCTCTACTCAACTACAATCTACTCTGCTCTGCTCTACTCTACTTTATTTTAATCTACTCTAGCCCAGCCTAGCCTAACCCAATCGTGCTCTACTATATTATACTCTACTCTACTCTAGCCTAATCTAACCTAGCCTAGCCTACCCTAACTTAGCTCTACTCTACTCTACTCTGCTCTACTATACCATACTCAACTTTTCTCCACTTTACTTTACTAGACTTGACTCCAATCTACTCTATTTTTACTCTAATCTACTCTAACCTTGCGTAGCCTATCCAAGCTAAGCCTAGCTCCACTCTACTCTGCTTTGCTTTTCTTTACTCTGCTCTACTCTATTTTTCTCTACTCTGCTCTACTTTACTCTACTTTATTATGTCATCTCTACTCAGCTTTGCTCTTCTCTTTTCTACTCTACTCTGCTCTGCTTTACTCTACTCTACTCTACTCTACTATACTCTAGCCTAGCCAAGCCTAACTAAGCTCTACTCTACTCTACTATACTCAACTCTATTATACTCAATTCTACTATATTCTACTCTACTCTACTATAGCCTACTAGCACAGCTTAACCCAGCCTAGCCTTAGCTTTACTCTACTCTACTCTACAACACTCTACTCTACTCTACTATACTCTACCATACTATACTCTAACATATCTTATCCTAGCATAGCCTAAACTAGCACTGCTTTACTCTATCTAGTCTAGCCTAGTCGAGCCTATCCTAGCCAAGCTTAACCTAACCTAGCTCTACTCTACTTTGCTTTGCTCTGCTCTGCTCTACTCTGCTCTGTTTTACTCTGCACTACTCTGCTCTACTCTATCATGCTCTACTCGACTCTACTCCTCTCAACTCTATTGTATTCTTGAATAACCTACATCTACTCTACTCTACACTACCCTACTCTACTCCACTCTAGCCTAACCTAGCCTAGCCTAACCTATCATAGCCTACACTAACCTAGCCCTCATTAGCCTAACCAAGCTCTACTCTACTCAACTCAACTCTACTCTACTCTACTCTATTTTATTATACTCTACTCCACTCTAACCTTGCCCAACCTAGCCTAACTAAGCTCTATTATACTCTACTCTACTCTTCTATACTCTACTCTAGCTTAGACTTGCCTTGCATAGCCTAGTCTAGCATAGCCTTGCTTAGCCTAGCCAAGCCTGGCTTAGCCAAACATTGCTCTACTCTACTCAACTCTAGTCTACTCTACTTTACTCTACTCTACTATACTCTACTCTATTATACTCTATCCTATTCTATTCTACTCTACTCTACTCTAATCTAACCTAGCCTAGCCTAGCCTAACTTAGCTCTCCATTCTACACTACTCTACTCTAATCTATTTTACTATACTCTAGCCTAGCCTAGCCTAACCTAGCCTCACTATGCTTAGCCGAACCTAACTTTGCTTGGCTTTACTCTACTATGCTCTACTTTTCTTTACTCTTTTCTTTTCTACTCTACTCTACT
The DNA here is from genome assembly GCA_023846275.1 of Vanilla planifolia. Classification (NCBI taxonomy): domain Eukaryota; kingdom Viridiplantae; phylum Streptophyta; class Magnoliopsida; order Asparagales; family Orchidaceae; genus Vanilla; species Vanilla planifolia. The sequence continues at coordinate 329,598 of JAIUJO010000750.1, forward strand.
CGACTCTGCTATGCTCTGCTCTGCTCTGTTATGCTCTGCTCTGCTTTAGTTTCCTCTACTCTAGTTTGTTGTGCCCTCTTTTACTCTACTCTATTGTATTCTACTCTACTCCACTCTATTCTACTCTACTTTACTCTACTATACTCTAACCAAGCCTAGCCTGACCTTACCTAACCTAGCTCTACTCTACTCTACTTTAATCTAGCCTAGCCTAGGCTAGCTCTACTCTGCTCTTCTCCACTCTACTCTACATTACTAAGCTCTTTTCTGCCCTGCTCTACTCTACCCTATTACGCTCTATTCTACTCTAGCCTAGCCTACCCTAGCTTAGCCTAGCTCTATTGTACTATACTCTATTGTACTCTATTCTATCCTACACAACTCTTCTCTACTCTACTCAACTCTATTCTACTCAACTTTAATGAACTCTATTCTACTATAATCTATTCTACTCTACTCAACTCTACCCTAACAAATCCTTTCCTAGCCAAACCTAGCTTAACCTTATTCTACTATATTCTACTCAGGCCTAGCTTAGCCTAGCATAGCATAGCCTAGCTAACCTATCTCTCCTCTTTTCTACTCTACTCTACTGTATACTACTCTGCTCTACTTTACTCCTCTTTACTCTACTCTCCTTTGCTATACTTTGCTCTACTCTACTTTGCTCTACTCTCCTTTGCTCTACTTTACTTTACTCTACTCTAGCCTTGCCATGCCTAACTTAGCTCATCTCTACTCTACTCTACTGAACTCTATCCTTGCCCAGCAAACCTTAGCCTAACCTATAGTTACTTGACTCTATTCTACTCTAATATACTCTATAATACTCTTCTCTACTGTACTCTACTCTACTCTTCTCTTCTCCAACCTAGCCTAGCCTAACCTTGTTCTTCTAAACTCTACTATACTCTGTTCTACTCTACTCTGCTCTACTCTACTCTACTCTAACCTGACCTAGACTAGACTACCTAGCTCTACTTTATTCTACTATACTTTTTTTTCTCTGCTCTACTCTGTCCTTGCCTAGCCTAGCCTTGCCTAGTCTAGCCTAGCCTAAACTAGCTCTACTCTGCTCTGCCACTCTCTACTTTGCTCTGCTCATCTCTCTACTCCTCTCATCTTCTCTACTTTACTTTGCTCTGCTTAGCACTGCTCTGATCTACTCTACTCTACTCTGCCTTTTTGTCCTCCACTTTACTCTACTCCAAGATGCTCTACTCTACTCTGCTTTTTTGTCCTCCACTTTACTCTACTCCAAGATGCGCTACTCTACTCCACTTTACTCTACTCCACATTACTCTAGTCTACACTACTTTACTCAAGCCTAGTGAAAGCCTAACCTAGCCTAGCCTACCCTAGCCTAGCCTAGCCTAACCTAGCCCTACTCTGCTCTACTCTTCTCTAATCTACTCTACTCATCTCAACTCAACTTTTCACTACTCTACCCTGCTCTGCTCTATTCTACTCTATTTTACTAATCCCTAGCCTAACCTAACCTAGCTATACTCCACTATACTCTACTCTACTCTACTCTACTTTACTTTACTCTAATCTATACTAAACTACACTTCTCCACTCTACTCTACTCTACTCAACTCTACTCTAGCCTAGCCTAGCCTAGCCATAGCATAGCAAAGCCTAACCCAACCTAGCCTACCCCTGCCTTGCTTAACCTATCTTTGCTCTACTTGGCTTTGCTTTACTCTACTGCACTCTGCCCATGTCTTCTCTACTCTACTCTACTTTACTCTACTCTACTCTACTTTAGCTTAGCCTAGCCTGACCTAACCTAGATCTTCTCTTCTATACTTTACTCTACTCTTCTCTACTCTACTCAACTCTTTTTTACTCTTGCCTAGCCTAACCAAACCTAACCTAACTGGGCCAAGCCTACCATAGCCTAACCTAAGTCTACTCTACTCTTCTCAATTGCACTCTACTATACTTTACTATACCCTACTCTACTCTACTCTACTCTGCTCTACTCCACCCTAGCCTATCCTAACATAGCTATGCTATACTCTGGTCTACTCTACTCTTCTCTACTTTGCTCTGCTTTACTCTACTCTTCTCTAATCTATTCTATCCAAGCCAACCCTAGCCTAACCAAACATTGTCATACTCTACTCTACTCTATTCTACTATAGCCTTACGAAACCTAGCCTTGCCTAACCTTGTCTAGCCTAACCTAGCTCAACTCTACTCCACTATACTATATTATATTGTACTCTACCCTTCTCTACTTTACTCTACTCTACTCTACTCTACTCTACTCTAATTTACTCTACTCTAGCATAGCCAAGCCTACCCTAGCCTAACCTTGTGCTACTCTATTCTACTCTACTATACTCTACTCTACTTTATGGTACTCTACTCTATGATACTCTACTCTACTGTACTCTACTCTACTCTACTATACTCCACTCTACTCTACTATACACTACTCTACTCTACTCTACCCTACTCTAAAGTAGCATAGCCTAATCTTTCTCTACTCTACTCTACTCTTGCCTTGGATTGCCTAGCCTAACTTAGCTCTACTCTGCTCTACTTTTCTCTGCTCCACTTTACCCTACTTTGCCCTACTTTGCTCTATTCTACTCTACTATGCTCTACCCTACTATGCTCTACTCTGCTTTGCTCTACTCTACTCTACTACACTCTACTCTACTCTATTATACTCTAACCTGGCCTAACCTAGCTCTACTCTACTCTACTCTAGCCTAGTCTGCCCTATTAAAGCCTAGTAAAGCTTAACCTTCACTACCATAGCCTAGCCTAGCCTACCCTAACCTACCTCTACTCTAAACTGCTTTAGTCTACTCTAACTTAGCCATGCCTAACCAAGCTTTACTCCACTCTACTCTAGCCTTGCCTAGCAAAGCCTAACTTAGCTCAACTCTACTATACTCTATTCTGCACTCCTATGCTCTGCTCTACTCTACTCGTTTCTACTATTCTCTTCTCCACACTACTCTGCTCTGCTCTGCTGTACTCTGCTCGACTCTACTCCACTCTGCTCTACTCTGCTCTACCCAAATCTACTTTGGCCTATGCTATCCTAGCCTAACATAACCAAGCCCTATTCTACTATACTCTACCCTACTCTTCTTGACTCTACTCTAATCTACTCTACTCTAGCCTAGGCTAGCCTAACCTAGCTTACCCTAGCCTAGCTTAGCCTAGCCTTGCCAATCAAAGTTCTACTCTACTCTGATCCACACTACTCTACTCCACTATACGACACTCTAACCTAACTTAGCCTAACCTAGCTCTACTCTACTTTACTCTACTCTAGCCTAGCCTAGCCTAACCTTGCCCTACTCTACTCTACTCTACTCTACTTTACTCTACTCTACACTTCTCTACTTTAAGTTGCTCTGCTCTACTCTGATCTACTCTACCTTCCTTTACTATACTCTGTTCTTCTCTGCTCCACTCTACTCTATAGTACTCTACTCTAATGTAGCCTAGCCTAGCCTCACCATGCCTACCTATGCTCGACTCTACTCTACTCTACTACACTCTATTGTTCTCTACTCTACATTAGCCTAGGCTTGCCTAGCCCAACCTTACCTAGCTTACCCTAAACTAGCTCTACTCTACTCTGCTCTACTATACTCCACTCTACGCTACTCGACTTTACTCCACTCTACTCTGCTCTACTCTGTTCTACTCTACTCTGCTTTACTCTATTTTACTCTACTCTACTCTACTCTAACCTTGTCTAGCCTAGATAATCGAGCATTGCTTAGCTTAAACTATCTCTACCCTACTCTACTCTCTCTGCTCTACTCTACTCTACTCTACTCTGTTATAATCTACTCTACTTTATTCTAACGCAGCTTGGCCTAGCCTAACTGAGCTCTACTATGCTCTACTCTACTCTATCCTAATCAACTCTACTCTACTATAGCCTAGCCTACCTTATCTGATCCTAACCTAGCCTAACCTAGCTCTACTCTGCTCCACTATTCTCTACTCTACTATATTATATTCTAATCCACTCAACTCTACTCTATTCTACTCTACTATACTTTATTCTAACTTAACCTAGTCTAGCCAACCAAAACCTAGCTCTACTCTACTCTACTCTAGCTTAGACTTCCTTAGTCTAGCTCAGCCTAACCTTCCTCTGCTCTGCACTGGTCTGCATGGCTCAATTTTGCTCTGCTCTACTTTGCTATGCTCTACTCTACCTTACTCTACTCATCTTTTATCTATTCTACTATACTCTACTCCAATCTGTTGTACTCAAGCCAAGCCTAACCTTGCTCTGCTCTACTGTACTCTACTCTACTTTGCTATACTCTACTCTACTCTATTCCACTCTACTCTACTCTACTCAAGCCAAGCCTAGCCCAGCCTTACCTAGCCTACCTAATTTAGCCTAGCCAAACCAAACCTAGCTCTATTCTTCTCTACTCTACTCTAATCAACACTACTCTTTCCTACTAAACTTTATTATATTTTTCTCAGCTCTACTCTAACTTAGTCTAGCCAAGCCTAACCTTGCTCTACTCTACTCTACTCTAACCTAGCCTAACCTAACATAGCTTTTCTCTGCTCAACTCTGCTCTGTTCTACATTACTCTACTTTGCTCTACTTTTCTCTGCTCTGCTCTGCTTTTCCTACTATACTCTACTTTGCTCTGTGCTACTATGCCCTACTCTGTTCTGTTCTACTCTGCTCTACTCTACTCCATTATACTTTTCTCTACACTAACCTAGTGTAGCCTAGCCTAGCCTAGGATAACCTAAGCTAGCTCTACTCTACTCTACTCTACTCAACTCTACTCTAGCCTAGCCTAGCCTGACCTAATTCTACTTTACTTTACTATACTCTCCTCTACTTCCATATACTCTACTCTACTCTACTCTTCTGTAACTTAGATTAGCTTACACTAGCCTAACCTAGCTTTACTCTACTCTACTCTACTCAACACTAGCCCAACCTAGCCTGGCTTAGCCTAGCCTAGTCTGACCATGCCTAACGTAGCTCTACTCTACTCTGCTCTACATTACTCTACTCTGCTTTACTGTACTCTAGCCTTGTCTAAGATGACCCATCCCTACTCTACTCTACTATACTCTACTATACTCTCCTCTATTCTACTCTACTCTAGCCTAGCATAGCCTATCCCTACCTAACCTAGCCTAGCCTAATTGAACAATACTCTTCTATGCTTTACCATGCTCTGCTTTACCCTGCACTGTTATGCTATACTATACTATGCTCTACTATACTATGCTCTGCTCGACTCTATTCTACTCTGCTCTATTATACTTTGCTCTACTCTACTCTACTCTACTTTACTCGACTCTAACCTAGCTTAGCCAAGCCTAACCGATCTCTACTCTACTCCACTTTACACTACTCTACTGTGCTCTACTCTACCTTAGCCTAGCTTACTCTAGCCATGCCAAGCCTAGCCTAACCTTGCTCTACTCTACTTTACTCTACCCTACTTTACTGTATTCATATATACTTTATTCCACTCTAGTTTATTTTGACTTAGCCTAGCTTTTCCTAGCCAAACCTCACTCTAATCTACACTTCTCTACTCTACTCTAGCTTAGCCTAAGCTCGCCTAGCCTAACCTAGCACTACTTTGCTCTACTTTGCCCTACTTTGCTTTACTCAGCTTTGCTTTGCTCTGCTCTGCTCTAGTCTACACTACTCTGCTCTGCTCTAGTATACTATACAATGCTCTGCTCGACTATACTCTGCTCTACTCTACTCTGCTCTACTCGACTATGCTTTGCTCTATTATGCTTTGCTCTGCTCTGCTCTGCCCTACTCTACTCTAATCATACCTAGCCTTGCCAAGCATAACCTAACCCTACTCTACTCTACTATACTCTTCTCTAGTCTAATTTATTCTACTCTACTTTGCTTTATCCTACCAAGCCTAATCTAGCCTACCGTAGCCTAACCAAACCTAGCCTAACCTACCTCTACTCCACTCTACTCTACTATACTCTACTCTACTATACTCTTCTCTACTCTACTCAACTCTAACCAGGCTTAGACTTACCAAACATAACCAAGCTCTACTCTACTCTACTATAGTCATCCCTATGCTAGCCTAGCGTAACCTAACCTAGCTCTACTCTACTCTACTCTGCTCTACTCTACTCTACACTTTTTTACTCTACACTACTCTACTCTACTCTACTCTGCTATGCTCTACTCTTCTTTGCTCTAATCTACTTTGCTCTACCTACTCAACTCTACTCTTCTCTAACCTAGCCTAGCTAAACCAAACTTAGCTCTACTCTACTCTACTCTAGCCAAGACTAACCAAGCCTAGCCTAACCTAGCTCCACTCCACTCTACTCTACTCTATTATACTCTACTCTACTCTACTTTACTCTACTCTACTCTACTCTATTCTACACTACTACACTCTTCTTTACTCGACTCCACTCCACTCTATTATACTATACTATACCAAAACCTAGCCTAGTATAGCTTAAATTAGCATAGCTTTGCCTTACCTAGTTCTACTCTACTCTACTCTCTCTATTCTACTTTGCTTACTTTGCTCTACTCTACTATGCTCAGCTCTACTCAACTCTACTCTACTCTACTCTACTTTACTCAACTCCAAATTAGGATAGCCTAACCTAGCTCTACTCTACTCTACTCTACTATTCTCTAGCCTAGCTAAGCCTAACAAAGCCTTCCTTAGCATAATCTAACCTAGCACTACTCTACTATACTCTACTCTACTCTAGCCAAGCCTAGCCAAGCAAAGCTTTGCCTAAGCTAACTCTACTTTACTTTACTCTACTATATTATGCTATACTCTAATATACTTTAATCTACTCTACACTACTCTACTTTACTCTTTTTCACTCTACTCTACTCTACTCAACTCCACCCTAACCTAGGTTAGCCTATTCTTGCTTAGCCTAGACTAGCATAACATAGCCTAGTATAGCCTAAACTAGCTATACTTTACTCCACTCTACTCTACTTTGCTCTACTTAATTCTACTCAACTCTACTTTACTCTAACCTAGCCTAGCCAAACTTAGCCTAACCTAGCTCTCCTCTGCTCTACTCAGCTCAGCTCTACTCTACTCTACTCTGCTCTGCTCTAATTTGCTCTACTTTGCTCAGCACTACTTTACTTTGCTCTTTTTTACTCAACCCTACTCTACTCTGCTCCAACTTAGCCTAACTATGCTCAACTTTACTCTACTCTAGCCTAGCCTAGCCTAGAAAACCTTAGCCTAGCCTAGCTCAACCTAGCATAGTCTAACCTAGCTCTACTATACTCTAGCATACTTTACTCTACTCTACTCTAGTTTAGCATAGCCTAACCAAGCCTAACTTCACTATACTCAACTTTAATCTACTCTAGCCTAGCCTAGGCTAGCTAGATAGCCTAACTTAGCTATACTCTGCTTTGCTCCATTCTACTCCACTTTTCTTTTCTTTGCTCTACTCTGCTATGCTCTACTCATCTTTACTATACTCTACTATACTCTAGCCTAATTTAACTTAACCTAGCCAAGCTTAGCCTAACCTAGCTCTACTCTACTCTACTTTAGCATAGCCTAACTTAGCCTAGCCTAACCTAGTTTTACTTTACTTTACTACACTCAACTTTTCTCTACTACAATATACTCTACTGAACCTAACTCTACTCTACTCTATCCTAACATAGCCTACCTAGCCTAGCCTAACCTAACCTTGCTCTGCTATACCCAACTTTACTCTATTCTATTCTACTTTGCTCTACTCTACTCTTCTCCACTCTACTATACTCTTGCCTAACCTAGCCTAACCTAGCTCTACTCTACTCCACTCTACTCTACTCGACCCTACTCTACACTACTCTAGCCTTGCCTAGCTTAGCCTAGCCTATCCTTGCCTAGCCTAGCCTTGCCTAACCTAGCTCTACTCTACTCTACTCTACCCTACTCTACTTTGCTCTATTCTATTCTACTCTACTCTATTCTACTCTACTATAACCTACCTTAACCGAGCCTAGCCTAACCTAGCTTTGCTCTTCCCCTCTCTACTCAACTTTACTCTACTCTACTCTGTTTTGCTCTGTTATGCTTTGCTTTACTCTACTCTATGCTACTCTACTCTCTCCTAGCTTAACCTAACCTAGCCTAATTGAGCTCTACTATACTCTACTCTACTCTACTCTAGCCTAACCTAGCCTGACCTACCTTAGCCTAGCTTAGCTTAGCCTAACATAGCCTAACCTAGCTCTACTATATGCTACTCTACTCTACTTTAGCCTAGCCTAGCCAAGCCAAACCTAGCTATACTCTACTCTACTCTACACGAACCTAGCCTAGCCAAGCCTAAGTTTGCTTAGCCTAGTATACCTAACGTGGCCCAGCATAACTTAGCTCTTCTCTACTCAGTTATGCTCTTCCCTATTATTCTTTTCTCTACTCTCATCTTTATTCTCTACTCTATGCTGCTCTACTCTAGCTCTATGCTACAGTACTCTACTCTACCCAGCTCTGCTCTACTTTACTCTTCTTTAGCCTAGCCTATCCTGGCCTAACTTAGCCAAGCCTAGCCTAGCCTAACAAAGCTCTACTCTACTCTACTATACTATACTCTAACCTAGCTTAGCATTGAATAACCTAACCTAAATCTACTCTACTCTACTCTACTTTACTCTACTCTACTCTACTCTAACCAAACCAAACCTAGCCTAGATTAACCTAGCTCTAAACTACTCTAGCCTAGCCTAAACTAGCCTATCCTATCCAAATCAGGTTCTACTTTGCTTTACTCTACTCTACTATGCTCTACTCTACTCTTATCTACTCTACTCTGCTCCTCTTAACTCTTCTCTACTCTACTCTGCTCTCCTCTACACTACTATGCTCTACTCTACTCTACTTTAGTGAACTCTACACTTCTCCATTTTGCTCTACTCTACTCTACTCCACTCCACTCTACTCTACTCTACTCTAATCTACTCTACTCTACTCTAGCCTAGCCTAGCCTTGCCTAGTCGAACCTAGCCTATCCTAACTTAGCTCTACTCTACTCTCCTCCACTCTACTCTACTCTACTTGACTCAAATCTAGCCTAGCCTAGCCCAAACTAGCTCTATTCTAATCTATTCTTCTCTACTCTACTGTATTATAGCCTTGCCTAACTTAGCTTTACTCTACTTTGCTCTTCTTAGTTCTATTTTGCTCTACTCTAATCTACTTGCTATGCTCTGCCAACTCTACTCTTCTCTACTCTGCTCTGCTCTACTCTACTCTACTCTACTATACTTTATTCTACTCTGCTCAAGCCTTATTTAGCATAGCCTACCCTAGCCTAGCTAAGCATAACCAAGGTCAACTCTATTCTACTCTTCTTTACTTTAGCCTATTGTGGTCGAGCCTAGCCTAACCTTCCTCTGTTGTACTTTACTCTACTCTTCTCAACACTACTCTAGCCTAGCCTAATATAGCATAGCCAAGCCTAACCTTGCTCTACTCATCTCTACTCTACTATACTCTACTCTTCTCTACTCTACTATGCTCTGCTTTACTCTACTCTACTCTACAATACCTTAGCCTAGCCTAGCTTAATCTTGCTCTAGATTAATCTACTATACTCTACTCAACCATGTTCAACTCTACTCAACTCTTGCCTTGCCTAGCCTAACCTAGCTTTACTCTACTCTACTCTACCATACTATGTTCTACTCTACTTTACTCAACTCTACTCTACTCTACTCTTCTCTACTATCCTTTACTCTACTCTACTCTAACCTAGCCTAGCTCAACCCAACCTAGCTCTGCTATGCTCTACTCTATTCTACTCTAATGTACCTTACTCTACTCTACTCTCCTCTACCCTACTTTACTTTGCTCTACTCTACTTTACTCTACTCTACTCTACTTTATACTAGCCTAGCCTAACCAAGCTCTAATCTACTCTACTCTACTCTCCTCTAGCCTTACTTATCCTAGCCTACTCTAGCCTAGCCTACCTAACGTAGCCTAACCTAGCTCTACTTACCTCTACTCTGCTCTACTCAACTATACTATACTCTACTCCACTCCACTCTAATCTACTTTAACATAGCCTAGTCTAACCTAGCTCTACTCTACTTTACTATAGTCTACTCTAGCCTAGCCTAGCTAGCGTAACTTAGCTTAGCCTAACCTAACTCTACTCTACTTTTCTTGCTCAGCTTTTCTCTTTTTTGAAATTTCTCTACTCTACTCTACTTTGCTTTACTATGCTTTGTTTTATTTTTCTATGCTCTATTCTTCTCTACTTTGCTCTGTTCTAACCTAGCCTAGCTTAGCCTAGCTTAACCTAGCTCTACTCTACTTTGCCTGCTCTATTCTGCTTAGCTCAACTAAGCTCTACTTTGCTCTTCTCTACTTTGCACTACTCTACTATGCTCTGCTCTACACTACTCTATCCTACTTTACTCTATTCTATTCCACTCTATTGTACTCTACTCTAATCTAGCCTAGTTTAGCCTAGCTTAGCCTAACTTGCTCTATTCTACTTTACTTTACCCTACTTTACTATACTCTAGCCTAGCATAGCCAAGCCTAACCTACCCTAGGGTAGCCTATCCTAACTTAGCTATACTCCATATTACTCTACTCTACTTTACTCTAATCTAATCAACTCTACTCTACGTAGCCTAGCATATCGAGCCAAGCCTAGCCTAGCCCGGCCTAACCTAGCTCTACTATACTCCACTATACTCTACTCTACTCTACTCCAACTTAGCCTTGCTTACCCTAGCCTAACCTAGCTTTACTCTACTATACTCTACTTTACTCTACTCTACTCTATCTTAGCTTAGCCTAATGTTGCCTAGCCTAGCCTTTCCTTGCTATGCTCTACTCTGCTCATCTCAATTCTACTCTACTCTGCTCTACTCTACTCTACTCTGCTCAACTCTACTCTACTCTGCTCTATTGTACTCTATCCTAGCCTTACCTAACTTAGCTCTACTCTACTTTACTCAACTCCACTTTACTCCAATCTAGTCCACTCTAGCCTAGCCTGACCAAGATTAGCTCTACTCAACTCTACTCTTATTTGCCTTATTGTGCTCTACTCTACTATACTCTACACTACTCAAATCTAGCCTAACCTAACCAAGTTATAACCTACTTTATGATACTCTAGTCTACTCTTCTCTACTCTGCCTACCCTAGCCTTAGCCTATCTTAGCTTAGCCTAGCCTTGCCTAACCTAACTCTGCCCTACTCTACACTACTCTACTCTACTATACTCCACTCTACTGTATTCTAATCTACTCTACTATACACTTATCCACTCTATTCTACTCTACTCCAACCTAGTTTAGCCTCTGTTAGCCTAACTTAGCTTTACTCGACTCTACTCTAGCTTAGACTAGCATAATCTAGCTCTACTCAACACTACTTTGCTCTACTCTGTTGTGCTCTACTTTTCTCTACTCTACTTTATTATACTCTATTGTAGCTTAGCCTAGCCTAACCTAACTTAGCTTTACTCTACTCTATGCTACTCTACTTTACTCTAATCTTTCCTACTCTAGAGTAGCCTAACATAACCTATCCTAGCTTAGCTTAGCATTACTTAGCCTAACCTAGCTCTACTCTAATCTATTCTGCTCTTCCTTGCACTACTCTACTTTACATTACTCTACTCTATTTTACTCTACTCTACTCTACTCTAGACTACTCTAAACTAGCCTAGCCTAGCTAAACTTTACTCAATTATAATCATGCATAGCTTAGCCTAAATGATCCCTACTTTGCTCTACTCATCTCTACTCTGCTCTTCTCTTCTCTACTTTACTCTGCTCTACTCAGCTCTACTATGCTATGCTCTACTCTACTATGCTTTGCTCTGCTCCTCCCTTCTCAACTCTAGCCTAGTTTAACCTAGCCTAGCCTAGCATAGCCTAACCTAGCTCTACTCTACTCTACTCTACTCTACTTTACTATACTCTATTCTACTCTACTCTAGCTAGTCTAGCCTAGCCTAACCTTACCTAGCCTAGCCTACCCTAGCTTAGCCTAGCCTAACCTAACCTAACCTAACTCTACTCTACTTTATTCTACTACACTATACTCTAATCTAATTTACTCTTCTCTAATCTACACTACTAAAACTTAGCCTAGCCAAGCCTAACTTAAATATACTCTACTCTACCCTAACCTAGCTTAGTCTAGCCTTGCCTAGCCTAACCTCGCTATGCTCAACTATGTCTGACTTTGCTCTACTCTGCTCTACTCTACTCTACTCTGATCTATTCTACTATACTCTTTCTTAGCCTTGCCTAACCTAGCTCTACTCTACTCTACTCCAGCCTAGCCTTCCTTAGACTTGCCTACCCTAGTCTAGTATAGCCTAGCCTAGCCTTTCCTAGCTTAGCTCAATTGTACTCTACTATACACTACTCTACTCTACTCTACTTTACTATACTCGTCTCAACTCTGCTCTACTCCTCTCTACTCTACTCTACTCTTCTCCAAACTCATCTACCCCATCCTATCCTAGCCTAGCTCTACTCTACTCTATTGTAGCCTAACCTAGCCTAACCTAGCCTAACCTAGCTCTGCTATACTCTACTCTGCTCTGCTCTCCTCTAAAATACTCTACTAGCAATGCAATGCTCTACTCTACTCTACTCTACTCTATGCTACTCTACTCTAGCTCAGCCTAGCCTAACCTAGCTCTACCTTACTCTACTCTACTCTATTTTACTTTATTCTACTCTACTCTATGCTACTCTAATCTACTCTATTGTATTATACTCTAATCTTCTCCACTCTAACCTAACCTACCCTAGCCTATCATCACCTAGCTTTATTATACATAGCCTTACTTAGCCTAGTCTAGCCTAACCTAGCTTTGCTCTACTCTACTCCATTGTGTTAAGCTCTATTCTACTCTGCTCTACTCTACTCTGCCCTACTCTACTTTGCTCTATTATGTTGTGATCTACTTTTCTCTACTATACTCTTCTTTATTCTACTCTACTCACTCTTGCCTAGCCTTCCCTAAACTAGCCTATCATAGCTTTGCCTAGCTCTACTCTACTCTACTCTACTCTACCATACCCTACTGTACTCTACACAACTCAACTCTACTTTGCTCTGCTCTACTCTACTCTTCTCTTCTCCAAACGAATCTAGCCAAGCCTATCCTTACCTGGCTCTACTCTACTCTACTCAAGCCTAACCGTACCTAGCCTAGCCTAACCTAACCTAGCTCTACTTTGTTCTCCTCTACTATGCTCTTTTTTGCTCTGCTCTACCCTACACTAATCTATGCTACTCTATTATACTCTAGCTCTTCCTAGCCTAACCTAGCTCTACTTTACTCTACTCTACTCTACTTTATTCTACTCTATTCTACCATACACTACTCTATTCTACTCTACTCTACTCTACTCTACCCTAACCTAACCTATCCTAGCTTAGCCTCACCTTGCTTTACTCAACTCTACTCTAGCCTTACCTAGCCTAACCTAAAATTCCTCTACTCTACTCTACTCTACTCCACTATGTTAAGCTCTGCTCTACTCTATTCTACTCTACTCTACTCTACTCTACCCTACTCTACTCTACTCTACTTCAGCCTAGCCTAGCTTAACCTAACCTCACTTTGCTCTACTCTACTCTAATCTACTCTACTCTAGCCTAGCCTAACCTCGTCTTGTCTAGCCTAGCCAAACCTAGCTCTATTATATTCAACTCTGCTCAAAGATACTTTATTCTGCTCTATTATACTCTTCTCTACTATACGCTACTCTACTCCACTCTACTCTACTCTACTCTAACCCAGTCGAGCCTACCTTAGCCTAATCTGGCTTTACTTTGCTCTGCTCCACTGTGTTCTATTCTATTATGCTCTATTCTACTATGCTTTGCTCTACTCTAATCTACTCTTCTCTATTTTTTCTACTCTACTCTAATGTGGTCTATTGTACTCTACTATGCTCTGCTCAACTCAACACTACTCTACTATAGCATAATGTAGCTTAGCCTAGCCTAGCTTAACTAAGCTTTACTCTACTCTTCTCTACTCTACTCTAGCCTATCCTTGCCTTACCTAGCCTAGCCTAGCCATACCTAACCAAATTCCACTCTTTTTTCCTCTACTATACTCTATTATACTTTACTCTATTTACTCTACTCTATTCTACTCTAATCTAACCTAGCATAGCCTATCCTTCCCTAACATAACCTAGCCTAGCCTAACCTACCATAGCATAGCCCAACTAGCTCTAGCCTAACCTAGCTCTACTCTACTCTACTATAAACTACTCTACTCTACTATACTATACTTCACTCTTCTCTACTCCACTCAACTCTACTATACTATGCTCTTCTCCAACCTAGTCTATCATTGTATAGCCTAACCTAGCTCTACTTTAATCGAGCCTAGCTTAACCTAGCCTAACTTAGCCTAACCTAACTTTCACTACATTACTCTGCTCTACTCTACTATACTCTTCTCTATTCTACTCTACTCTACTATGCTCTGCTCAGCTCTATTCTACTCTACCCTACTCTGCTCTACTATGCTCTACTTTACTTTACACTATTCTGCTCTACATACCTTGGTCTATTTTGCTATCCTCTATACTTCTCGTCTTTACTACACTCATCTCAGCTCTACTATACTCTATTCTACTCTACTCTACTCTACCCTACCCTAGCCTAGCCTAGCTTGGCTTAGCCAAATCTTGTCTAATCTAACTCTACTCTACTCTAATCTACTCTACTCCACCCTACTTCACTCTAGTCTAGCCTACCCTTGCCTAACCTACCTTAGCTTAGCCTAACCTAACCTAGCTCTACTCTACTCTACTCCACTTTGCTCTAATTTACCTAGCCTTGCCTAACCTAGCTTTGCTCTGCTCTACTCTACTCTATTCTACTATGTTTTGTTTTGCACTACTCTGCTCTACTCTACTCAGTAATGCTTTACTCTACTCTTTCGCTCAGCTCTACTTTATATCTTCTACTCTGCTTTATGCTCCTCTCTTTCCCTCTCATCTTCTCTTCTCTACTCTACTCTGCTCTACTCTACTCTACTCAACTCAACTCTACTATACCCTACTATACTCTACTATACTATACTCAACTCAACTCTACTCTACTCTATTCTACTCTACTCAATTTTACTCTACTCTATTACACTCTCCTCCACTCTATTCTACTCTACTCAATTCTATTCTAACCTATCCTAGCCTAACTTAGCTCTACTATACTCTACTCTACTTTAGCCCATCCTAGCCTACCCTATCCTACCCTAACTTAACCTAACCTAACCTAGCTCTATTCTACTATACTCTACTCTACTCTACTCCACTAAACTCTACTCAAGTCTACTCTAACCTAGCCTAGCCTAGCCTAACCAAGCCCTATCATACTCTACTCACCTCTACTCCAACTTAGCCTTGCATAACCTAGCTTAGTCGAGCTAAGCCTAACCTAGCTCTACTCTACTTTGCTTTACAATGTTATGCTCTTCTCTTCTCTACTCTACTATGCTCTACTCTATTATGCATTCCTCTATTCTATACTCTAGCCTAGCCTAGCCTAGTCTAACTTAACTCTACTCTACTCAACTCTAGCCTACCCTACCCTAACCTAGCCTAGCTTAGCCTAGCCTAACTTAGCTCTACTCTACTCTGCTCTACTCATCTCTACTAAACTCTACTCTACTCTAACTTAGCCTAGCCTAGCCTAGCTTAGCTCTATTCTTCTTTACTCTGCTCTTCTCTACTTTACTCTGCTCTGCTCTACTCTACTCTATTCTACTATACTCTAGCCTAGCCTAGCTTACTTAAAGCTAGCCTTATTCTACTCTACTCTACTCTATTATACTCTATTCTAGCTTAGCCTACCCTAGCTTAACTTATCCTAACCTAACCTAGCTTCACTCTATTCTACTCTACTCTACTCTTCTCTGACCTGGCCTAGCCTAGCCTAACTTAAACAAGCTCTACTCCACTCTACCCCACTCTCCTCTCCTCTACTCTACTCTACTCTACTCTAAACTTGACTAGCCTAACCTAGCTCTACTATACTCTACTCTGCTCTACTATGCTCCACTATGCTCTACTATGCTCCACTATGCTCTACTTTGCTCTACTCTGTAAGACTCTGATTTACTCTACTTTACTCTACACTACTTTACTCTTTTCTACTCTACTCTTTTCTACTCTACTCTACTCTATGTTGTTATGCTCTAGTTTGCTCTGCTCCACTCTACTCTACTCTACCATCATTTGGATCACATACATGAATTTTAATTACGAAAGGATTTAATTTAAAATATAATACCTTTTTAAAGATAATTTTTTTAATTTTTTTTAAATTTTTTTAGTCAAAATATCAAACAAAAAATAAAGTTTATTTATTAAAAAAAATTAAATTTAATAATGATTTCTATCAACTATTATGGAAAAATATAAATTTGTATTAGAAATTAACAAAAGACTCTTAAGACACTACTATGCATACAATGTATTAGTTTAATAAATTAATAAGTATTTTTCAAAATAATATTAGAAAGTATATGTCATAAAAAATGCTTTGATTCAATTTCGTAATAAATTTTTTTCATTATTAAAAAATTTTAGAAAATCTATTTCTAGTAAATATTTAAAAATAAGTTTTGAATTTTCATTCACTAAAATAAAAAAATTATTATAAAATAGATTATCACTAAAAATCTTTTATTAGATTGTTGTATAAAACATAACAACTTTTATGTAATATATATTTAAATTACTTTAAAACTTAAATTTAGATTTTTTTTATTTTAATAAAAATATTTTCTTTTAAATAGTTTTACCTATAACTTTATTAAAGAAAAGAAAAATATTTTGTCTTTTATTAGGTTTTTATTACTAAGAGAAAATATTCAAAAAAATCTAAAAAATTATTTAATATATAAAAAATATTTTTCAAATTTTTTTTGATAATTTTAAAAACTATGACAAATGTGATGCAGATATTGTCATTTAAGTTTAATTTTCAAGATAATTTTGATTGAAAAACATATTAATAGACAATAGTTATAAAATGAATTTTTAAAATTACTATAAAAAAGTTGTATATTTAATAAATTTGATGTGTATAGTAACTTCATAACATAGTTATATTTTAAAATGAATAAAATATTATTTTGCTTTTTATAAAACAAATCTCACTTTTCCATAATTTTTTAAGAATAAATTTTGTATTTATTTTGGTCAAACTATTTTTTATTTTTTTAATTAAATAAAACTTTAAAATGTTCTTATAAAAGTGTATAAACTACTCTACTATTACCTAGCCTAGTATAGCCAAACCTAACCTAACCTAACTCTACTCTAGCTCAGCCTAACCTAACTTACCTCTTCTCTACTTTGTTCAGCTCTTCTCTACGCTACTTTGTAATGCTCTGCTTTGCTCAGCTCTACTCTGCTCTACTCTCCTCTACTATACTTTAGCCTAACTTAACCTAACTTAGCTCTACTTTATTCTATTTTACTATACTCTACTCTACTGTACTCTACTCTAGCCAAGCAAAGCCTTGCCTGACCTACCATAGCCTAGCTTAGCCTAGGCTAGCCAAACCAAGCTTTACTCTAATCTACTCTAACCTAGCCATGCCTAACCTAACCTAGCTCTACTCTACTTTACTATACTCTACTCTACTATACTCTAGCCTAGCCTATCCTAACTTAGCCCTGCCTAGCCAAACCTAGCTCCACTATACTCTACTCTGCTCTACTCTACTCTACTTTTTTCTGCTCTAATATTTTTTTCTCTACTTTGCTCAACTCTGCTCTACTATGCTTTGCACTACTCTGTTCTACTCTTCTTTCCTCTACTCTACTCCACTCTACTCGATTTTACTCTACTTTGCACTACTCTACTCTACTCTAACCTAGCCTAGCCTAGCTCTACTCTTCTCTACTCTACTATACTCTACTCTACTATACTATAATCTACTCTACTATACTATACTCTACTCTTTTTTACTTTACTCTAGTCTACTCTAGCCTAGCCATGTCTAATATAACTGAGCTCTGCTCTACTATACTCTTCTCTGCTCTACTTTTCTCTACTCCGTACTACTCTACTCAACTCAGCTCTACTCTACTCTTCTCTAATCTACTCTACTCTACTCAAGCCTATCTTAACCAAACCTAGCCTACCCTAGCTTAGCATAGACTAACCTAGCTTTACTCTACTCTACTCTACTATACTATACTCTACTCTACTCTACTTTCTTCTACTCTACACGGACCTAGCTTAGACTTGCCTAGCCTAACCTAGCTCTACTCTACTCTATTCTAGTTTACTCTAGCTTTCCTTAGCCTAGCCTAGCATAAACAAGCTTTGCTTTATTTTTCTTTTCTCTGCTCTTCTCTACTCTAAATATCTCTACTCTAATTTGCTCTGCTCTACTCTACTGTACTCTATTTTACTCTAGCCTAGCCTTGCGTAGCCTAACCTAACCTAGCCCTACTCTACTCTACACTACTCTATGCTCCTCTTTTCTAGATTATCCTAACCTAGCCCAGCCTAACCTAGCCAAGCCTTGCCTAACCAGGCTCAACTCTACTCTATTCAGCTCAACTATACTACACTATACTTTACTCTATTCTACTATACTCTTCTCTTCTCTTCTTTACTCTATTCTACTCAACTCTACTCTTCTCTACTTTATTCTAACCTAGCCTAGTCGAGTGTTGCCTAACTTTGTTTAACTCTACTTTGCTCTGCTTTGCTCTACTAAACTCTGCTCTATTTTGCTCTACTCTACACAGCTCTGCTCAGCTCTTCTCTACACAGCTATAATTTGCATTACTTTGTTATATTTGGCTCTGCTCTACTCTGCTCTACTCTACTCTAGCTAGCCTTGCCTAACATAGCCTAACATAACCCTCCTATACTCCACTCTACTCTACACAACACTTCTATAGTCTATTCAACTCTAGCCTAGCTTAGCATAGACCTATTAGCCTTAGTTAGCCTAGCCTAACCTAACCTAACTTAGCAATACTCTACTCTCCTTTACTATATAATACTATACTCTACTCTACTCTACTCTACTATATTCTAACATAGCCTAGCAAAGCCTAGCCTAACCTAGCTCTACTCTACTCTACTTTACTCCAGCCTAAACAAGCCTAGCCTTGCTTAACTTAGCTCTGCTCTACTATGCTTTACTATGCTCGACTCTACTATTCTCTAATTTGTGATGCCCTACTCTGTTCTGCTCTACTCTATTTTATTATGCTCTACCCAAGTCTACTCTACTTTACTCTACCCTACTCTAGCTTAGCCTTGCCTAGCATAGCCTAGCTTAGCCTAACCTAACCTGGCCTAGCTTAGCCTAACCCAAAACTATTTTACCTTACTCTATATTATTTCACCCTACTCTACTCTACTCTTCTATAACTTAGCCTAACCTAGCTTTTTTCTACTAAACTCTAGCTTCGACGAGCTTAACCTAGCCTTACCTAACCTAGCTTTACTTTTCTCTACTCTGCTCTACTCTACTATACTCTACTTTACTCTACTCTACTCTTCTCTACTCTACTCTACTCTTCTATACTCTACTCTAATATACACTACTCTAACCTAGCCTAGCCAAGCTTAAACTAGCTTTATTCTTCTCTACACTACTCTACTCTAACATAGCATAGCGTAGCCTAATCGAAACTAACTTAGCTCTTCTCTACTCTACTTTGCTCTGCTCTACTCCACTATGCTCTACTTTTCTTCACTCTGCTATGCTTTACTCTACTCTAAGCTATCCTCACCATGCCTAACCTAACCAGTTCTATTCTACTCTTCTCTACTCTAGTCAACCCTACTCTAACCTAGCCTAAACTAGCTTAGCCTAGCCTAACCTAGCTTAGCCTAGCCTAACTTAGCTTAGGTTAGCATAGCCTAACTTAGCTCTACTCTACTCTATTATACTCTATTCTACTCTACTCTACTCTACTCTACTCCAACTTAGCCTAGCTTAGCCTAACCTGGCTCTACTCTACTCTACTCTACTCTACTCTACTCTACTCTACTCTATTTTTCTTTACTCTGCTCTACTTTGTTCTTCTTTTCTTTTCTCTGATCTCCTCTACTCTTCTTTACTCAGCTCAGCTAAGCTCTGCTCTGCTCTAACTGAGCCTTACCCTTCTCGACTCTACTCTACTCTTCTCTACTCTAATCTAACCATGCTTTACTCTTCTCTATTATGCTCTACACCACTCTATTAGATTATGCTCAACTCTACTCTACTCTAACATAGCCTAGCCTAAACTAGGCTAACCTAGCTCTACTCTACTCTAACTTAGCTTAGCCTAACCTAGCTCAGCTCTACTCTACTATGCTCTACCTTTCTTTATTCCGTACTTTAGCCTAGTTTAGCCTAACCTAGCTCTACTCTATGCTACTCTACTCCTCTACTCTACTCCATTCTAGCCTAGCCTAGCATAGCCAACCATAGCCTAGCCTAACCTAGCTCTACTATACTCTATTCTACTCTGCTCTACTCTTCTCTATTCTACTCTACTCTACTCTTCTCTATAGTACTCTATTATACTCTAATAAAGCCTAACTTTACCTAGCCAAACCTAGCTCTTCTCTACTCTACTTTAGCCTAGCCTGGCCTAGCCAAGCATTTCCTAACCTAGCTCTACTCTACTATACTCTGTCGTGCTCTACTTTACTTTACTCTACTATACTCTGCTATACTCTCTTTTGCTCTTCACCACTCTTTTCTACTCCACTCAACTCTACTCTACTCTACTCGACTCTATTCTACTCTACTCTACTCTACTTTACTCTACTCTACTCTACTCTACACTAGCCTAACCTAATCAAACATAACCTAATCTATTTCTACTCTACTCTACTCCTCTCTAATCTACCCTAGCCTATCCTTGCTTAGCCTAACCTACACTAGCTTAGCCTAGCCTAAACTAGCTTGATTATACTATACTTTACTCTACTCTACTCTACTTTCTTCTACTTTAACCTTGCCTTGCCTAGCTTAGCCAAGCTCTACTGTAGTCTAGCCTTTCCTTTCTTAGTTTATCCTTACCTAGCCTAGCCTAAACTAGCTTAACCTAACCTAACTCTACTCTACTGTGCTGTGATGTGGTCTAATCTACTCTGCTCTACTCTACTCTTCCCTATTTTGCTTTAATCTACTCAGATCTGCTCTACTCTACTCTAATCTTTACTCTAGCCTAGTCTAACATAGCTTTGCCTTACCTAGCTTTGCTCTTCTCTACTTTACTCAACTCTACTCTAGCATAGCCCAGCCTAGCCAACAATACCCTAGCCTAGAAAAACCTAGCCTAGCTTAGCCTTTACTAACTTAGCTCTAATCTAATCTAATCTACTTTACTCAGCTCTACTCCATACAGCTCTACTTTACTCTACTCTAACCTACCTTAGCCTAGCCTTGCCTAACTTAGCCTAGCCTAACTTCACTTTACTATTCTCTTTATTCTCTACTTTGTTCTACTCTGCTCTAATCTACTCTACTTTACTCTACTATGCTCTACTATGTTCTGCTCTTCTCTACTCTGATCTATTGTACTCTACTCTACTTTAGCCTAGCCTAGCTTAGCCAAACCTAGCATAGCCTGACCTAGCTCTACTCTACTCTTCTCTACTCTAGCCTAACTTAGCCTATCCTAGCCTAGCCTAGAATAGCCCTGCTTAGCTTAACAAAACCTTGCTCTACTCTACTCTATTCTACCCTACTCTATTCTACTCTATCCTAGCCTACCCTCACTTAGCTTAGCCTAGACTTACTTAGCTCTACTATGCTTTACTCTACTCCAGTCAACTCTAACTTTGTCTTGCCTAGCTCTACTCTACTCTACTCTACTTTGCTCTATTCTACTTTACTCTACTCTAGCCTTACCTAGCCTAGCCTAGCTTTGCATAGCCAAGCCTAACTAGCTCTGCTCCACTTTACTCTACTCTTTTTAGCATTGCTCTACTCTACTTTGGTCTGCTTTACTCTAATCTACTCTCCTCTATTATACTCTAGCTAGCTTAGCCTATCCTAGCTCTTTTCTACTCTACTCTACTATAATCTATTCTACTCTACTCTACACCACTCTAGCCTAGCATAGCCTAACCTAGCTCTACTCTACTCTGCTCTACTTTGCTCTGCTCTACTCTACTATGCTCTACTTTTCTCTACTTTGCTCTATTATGCTCTTCTCTACACTTTTTTGGTATGCTCTGCTCCACACTACTTTGTTTTGCATTGCTCTGCTCTACTCTATTATACTCTTCTCTACTCTACTTTACTCTACTCTATTAGACTCTACTCTACTTTACTATAAACTTACCCTGCCTAGCCAAATCTAGCTCTACCTCTACTCTAGCCTAGCCTACCCTAGCTTACCCTAACCTATTCTAGGTCTACTCTTCTCTACTCTCCTCTACCCTAACCTAGCTCTACTCTGCTCTACTCTACTTTGCTTTACTCTACATTGCTCTATTCTACTCTTCTGCTCTATTCTGTTACTCTGCTTTGCTCTTCTCTCATCTACGTTACTCTACTCTACTTTACTATACTCTACTCTACTTTACTCTAGCCTAGCCTAGTCTAGCCTAATCAAGCCTAGCTTGGCCCAACCTAACATAAGTGTACCTACTCTATTCTACTTTACTCTATTCTACTCTAGTCAAGCCTTGCTTAGCCTAGCCTAGCCAGCCTACCCTAGCCTGGCATAGCCTAGTTAGCTTAGCCTAACCTAGCTCTACTCTATTATACTCTACTTTAATCTACCCCATGCTACTCTACCCTACTTGACTTTACTCTACTCTAACCTTGCCTAACCTAGCTTAACCAATCTCCCCTCAACTCTACTCTGCTCTACTCTACTTTAGCCTAGCCTTGCCAAGCCAAGCCTAGCCTTGCCTAGCTTAGCCTAGCATAGCCTAAGCAAGATCTGCTCTACTCTACTTATCTTTGCTCTGCACTTTTTTGCTCTATACTTTAGCCTAGCCTTACTTAGGTCTACTCTACTCTAATCTACTATAGCCTAGCCTAGCTTAACGTCACTTTACATTACTCTGCTCTACTCTACTATGCTCTACTCTACTCTAACCTAGCATAGCCAAACCTACCCTAGCCTAGCCTAACTTAGCTCTACTCTACTTTACTATTCTCTGCTCTACTATGCTCTATTTTACTTTGTTCTGCTTTGCTCTATTCTACTATGCTCTACTCTACTCTGCTCTACTCTACTCTACTCTAGCTTACCCTCGCCTAGCCTAACTTAACCAAACTCTATAGTACCTTACTCTACTATATTCTACTATACTCTACTCTACTCTACTCTAGCCTGACCGATCCTGGATTAGCCTAGCCTAGCCTAGATTAGCCGAGCCAACCCTAGCTCCACTATATTCTACTCTACCCTACCCAACTCTATTCTACTCTACTACACTCTACTCTACTCTACTATACACTACTCTACTCTTCTCTACTCTACTCTAACTTAGCATAGCTTAGCCTAACCTAGCTCTACTCAACTCTACTCTACTCTATTCTACTCTATTCTACTCTACCCTACTCTACTCTAGCCTAGCCAAGCTTAGCCAACCTAACCTATCCCAACTCTACTCTGCTTTGCTCAACTTTTCTCTTCTCTGCTCTACTCATCTATGCTTTTCTCTACTCTACTCTGCTCCACTCTACTCTACTCTACACTACTCTACTTTGCTCTGCTCTATTCTAGTCTGCTCTACTGTACTTATCTCTAGTCTGCTCTACACTCCTCTACTCTATTGTGCTCTATTATACTCTACTCTACTTCACTCGACTCCACTCTACTCCAACTTAGCCTAGCCTAGTCTAAGCTTGCTTAGCCTAACCAAACTCTTCTCATTCTACTCTCCTCTACTCTGCTTTGCTCTCCTCTTCTTTGCTCTGCTCTGGTCTACCCTCTTTGCTCGGCTCACTCAGGTTTGCTCTGCTCTAACTGAGCTCTACCCTACTCTACACTAGCCTATCCTTGCCTAGCCTACCCTAGCCTAGCCTAGCTTAACTATGCTTTACTCTTCTCTATTATACTCAACTCCACTCTACTAGATTATACTCTACTCTACTCTACCCTACTATACTCTAACCTAGCCTAGGCTAACCTAGCTCAATATTAATCTACTCTACTCTTGTCATGCTTAGCCTAGCTTAGCCTTACCTAGCTTAGCCTAATCTAGCTCTGTTATACTCTACTCTGCTCTACTCTACTCTACTCTACTCCACTCTTCTTTATTATGTACTCTAGCCAAGCTTAGCATGGCCAAGCCAAGCCTAGCTCTACTCTACTCCTCTACTCTACTTTATTTTAGCCTAGCCTAGCCCAGCCAACTATAACCTAGGCTAGCCTAGCTTGGCCAAGCCAAACTTAGCTTTATTATACTCTACTATACACTACTCTACTCTACTCTACTCTACTCTACTCCACTCTACTTTACTTTACTCTACTCTATTGTACGCTACTCTACTCTTCTCTAACCTAGCCTAACTTAGCCTAACCTAACCTAGCCCTTCTCTACTCTACTCTAGCTTAGCTTAGCCTTGCCTAACCTAGACCAGCTCTTCTTTACTCTACTCTACCATGCTCTACTCTACTTTATGCTAATATGCTTTGCTCTACACTCTTTTACTCTACTCTACTATACTGTACTCTACTCAACTCTAGCCTAGGCTATATGAGCTGAGCCTAATATTGCCCTACTAAACTCTACTCCACTCTACTCTACTATTCTCAACTCTACTCTACTCTACTCAACTCTAGCCTAGCCTAGCCTAACCTAGCCTGGCTTAGCCTAGCCTTGCATAGCCTAACATAGCATTACTCTACCTAACTCTATTATACTCTAATAAGCTCTACTTTAGTCTACTCTACTCTACTCTACTCTAACATAACCAAGCCAAGCCAAGCCTAACCTCTCTTTATTCTTCTCTACTCTACTCAAATCTACCCAACTCTATTCTAGCTTAGCCTTGCCTAGCCTAAACAAGACTAACCTTACTCTGCTTTGCTCTACTTTGTTTTGCTCTACTCTACTTTACTCTGTCCTGCTCTGCTCTCCTCTACTTTGCTCTGTCCTACTTTGTTCTAATCTACTCTACTCTACTTCACTCTACTCTACCCTAACCTAGCCTAAACTAATCGTGCTCTACTCAACTCTACTATACTCTTATCTACTCTACTATAGCTTAGCCTAACCTACCCTAGCCAAGCATAGCCTAACCTGAGCTAGCTCAGCTCTACTCTACTTAACTATACTCTACTCTACTCTATTATACTGTACTCTAACCTGTTATACTATGTTATTCTCTAATCTACTCCTCTCTACTTTGCTGTGCTCTACTCTACCCTACATTGCTCTCATTTACTATACTCAGCTGTGCTGAACTCTACTATGCTCTATTCTTGCTTAGCCCAACCTAACTGAGCTCTACTTTACTCTACTTTGCTCTGCTCTAGCCTAGCCTAGCCTAAGCTACCCTATCCTAGCCTAGCCTTGACTAACCTAGCTCTACTCTACTCTATTGTACTCTACTCTACTCTACTCTACTCAAACTTAGCTTAGCATAACCTAGCCTAATGGTGCTCTACTCTACTATAGCCTGGCCTTACCTAGCCTAACATAACCTAGCTCTGCTCTGCTTTACTCTGCTATGCTCTCTTCTATTTTCCTCTACTCTTTTTTGCTCTGCTCTGCTCTACTCTACTCTACTCTACTCTATTTTACTCCACTCTATTGCACTCTAGCATAGCCTTACCTAACCTAGCACTAGTCTACTCTACTCTAGCCTAGCCTAGCTTAGCTTAGCTTAGCATAACCAAACCTAGCTTAGCAGAGCCTGGCCAATCCTAGCCTAACCTAGCTCCATTTTACTCTACTCTTTTCTACTCTTTTGTGCTCTACTTTACTCTACTCTGTTGTGCTTTGCTCTGCTCTTCTCAACTCTTTCCTACTCTGCTCCTCTCTGCTTTACTCTACTCTACTCTAGCCTAGCGTAATGCACCCTAGCCTAGCCTAACCTAGCACTACTCCACTTTACTCGACTCAACTCTGCTCTACTTTATCCTACTCAACTCTATTCTATTCTACTCTACTATACTTTAGCCTACCCTAGCCTACCCTAGCCAAGCCTAACATATCCTAACTCTCTACTCTACCTCTTTTTTTCTTCCTCATGCCCAAGATTATGCCACTCTACTCTACTCTACCATAGCTTAGCCATGATTAGCCCAACATAGCATAACCTACTTCTGCATTACTCTACTCTGCTCTACTCTATATTGCTCTAAACTACACTGCTCCTCTCTATTCTGTAATCCTCTACTCTACTCTGCTCTACTCTACTCTGCTCAGCTCTGCTCTCCTCTACTCTACTCTACACTGCTTTATTCTACTCTACTCTATTCTATTATACTCTACCCTACACTACTCTACTCAACTCAACTATACTCTAATCTACTCTACTCTACTCTATTCTACTCTAGCCTAACCTAATCTATCCAAGCCTAATCAAGCTTTACTCTACTCTACCATACTCTACTCTTCTCTACTCTACTATAACCTATCCTAGCTTAGCCTAGCCTACCCTAGCCTAAAGAAGCTCTGCTATACTATAATCTTCTCTATTCTACTCTGCTTTACTCTACCCTCCTTGACTCTACTCTACTCTAACTTAGCCTTGCCTAGCCTGACCAAGCTATACTCTACTCTAGCTTCGCCTAACGTAGCTCTACTATGCTTTGCTCTACTCTGTTATGCTATGATCTACTCTGCTCTTCTCTTCTCTGCCCTATTTTTCTCTACACAACTCTACTCTGCTATACTCTACTCTAATCTTTACTCTAGCCTAGCCTAACCTAGCTCCACTCTCCTTTACTTTACTCTACTTTACTCTACTTTAACCTTGCCCTACCTAGCCTACCAAAGCGTAGCCTTGACTAGCTTAGCCCTACTCTACTCTAATCTACTTTACTTTGCTCTACTCTACCCAACACTACTATACTCTACTCTAACTTAGCATCGCTTAGCCTTGCTTAACCTAGCCTAGCCTAGCCTAACTTCACTCTACTCTACTCTACTTTGCTTTTCTTTGCTCGACTTTGATCTGCTCTACTTTACTATACTCTACTCTTCTCTGCTCTGCTCTTCTCTACTCTACTCCACAACCCTACTCTACTTTAGCCAAGCCTAGCTTAGCATAACCTAACCTTGCCTAACTTAACTCTACTCTACTCTACTCTAAGCTAGCTAAGCCTACCCTAGCTTAGCCTAACCAAACCTAGATCTACTCTACTCTACTCTATCCTACTCTACTGTTCTCTATTATACTATAATATACTTCACTCTAGCCTTGCTTAGCCTACCTTTGCCCCCTATCCTAGCCTAACCTAGCCTAACTTAGCTCTACTCTACTTTACTCTACTCTACCCTACTCTAACTTTATCTTCTCTAGCTCTACTCTATTATACTCTACTCCATTCTATTCAACTTTACTTTACTCTTGCCTAACCTAGCCTAGCCTAGCTTAAGCTATCCTAACTAGCTCTGCTCTGGTCTACTCTGTTCTGTATAACTCTACTCTGCTTTGTTTTACTCTACTCCACTCTACTCTACTCTACTATACTTTAGCCAAGTTTAGCCAAACCTTGCTTTACTCTACTCTACTCTACTCTACTCTAGCCTAGCTTAGCTTAACCTAGCTCTACTCTACTCTACTCTACTTTACTCTGCTCTACTCTACTATGCTCTTCTTTTCTTCACTCTGCCCTACTATACACTTCTTTGCTCTTTTTTGTTTGCTCTACTATATTCTGCTTTTCTTTGCTTTGCTCTTTGCTACTCTACTCTACTCTCATTTACTTTACTCAACTATACTATACTCTTTTCTACTCTACTCTACTCTACTTTACTATACCTTTGCCTAGCCTAATCTAGCTCTACTCTATTCTAACAAAATCTAGTCTAGCCAATCTTTGCCTACCCTAACTTATTCTAGCTCTACTTTTCTCTACATTCCTCTACTCTACTCTACTCTAGCCATTACTAGCATTGCCTAGCCTAACCTTGCTCTACTCTTCTCACTCTACTCTACACTCCTCTACATCGCTCTGCTCTACTCTTTCACTCTGCTCTACTCTACACTGCTCTACTCTACTCTGATCTCCTCTCCTCTCCTTAACACCACTCTACTCTGCTCTCCTCTATTCTACTCTACTCTACTTTACTCTCCTCTACTCTACTCAACTCAACTCTACTCTGCTCTTGTCTAGCCTACCCTAGCCTTCCCTAACCAAGCCTAGCCTAGCTTAGCTTAACAAAACTGTACTCTACAATACTCTACTCTACTTTACTCTACTCTACTCTATTATATTCTACTCTACTCTAGCCTAGCCTTGCCTAGCTTGGCTTGGCCTAGCCTGGCTTGCTCTGCTCTACTCTGCTCAACTATTCTCTACTCCACTCTACTCTACTCTAGTATACTCTAGCTTAGCCAAGCATAACCTAATTCTACGCTAGTCTACTCTACTCAACTCTAGCCTAGCATAAACTAGCTATACTCTAATCTACTCCAGTAAACCTAGTTTAGTCTAGCCTAACCTAGCTCTACCATACCCTATGTACTCTTCTCAACTCTACTCTACTCTACTCTACTCTACTCTGCTCTATTCTGTCCTGCTTTGCTGTTATCTGCTCTGTTCTACTCTACTTTGCTCTACTCTAGCCTTATTTAGCCTAGCCTAACTTAACCTAGCCTAACCTTGCTCTACTCAACTCTACTATACTAGTCAAGCTTAGCCAAACCTAGCCTGGCCTAACCAAACCTAGAACAACTCTACTCGACTCTACTCTACTGTACTCTACTATTTCTTAGCTTAGCTAGCCTAACCTAGCTCTACTCTGTTATGCTCTACTCTGATCAGCTCTTCTCTATTATACTATGCTATGCTCAACTCAACTCTTCTTTGCTCTGCTCTCCTCTATCCTACTCTACTCTACTCTTGCCTAGTTAGCTTTAGTTAGCCTTGCCTAACTTAGATCTACTCCACTCTACTCTACTCTACTTTGTTATACTCTACTCTTGCTTATCCAAGCCTTGCCTAGCTTAACTTAGCCTAGCATGGCATAACCTATCTATACTCTTCTATTCTCTGTTCTACTTTGCTCTGCTCTGCTCTGCTCTACTATGCTCTACTCTACTCTACTCTACTCTACTCTACTCTACTCAGCTCTGCTTTACTCAACTCTACTCTACTCTACTCTACTCAGCTCTACTTTACTCAACTCTACTCTACTGTACTCTAGCCTCACCTAACCTTGCTCTTGTCTACTCTACTATACTATACTCCACTTTACTTAACTTTACTCTACTAAAGCCTTGCCTAACCTAGCCAAGCCTAATATAGCCTAAACTAGCTCTACTCTACTCAACTTTAACCTACTCTACTCCTCTACACTACTCTAACCTTACCTTGCCTAAGCTAACCTAACCTAGCTCTACTCTACATTACTCTAACCTAGCTTAGCCTAGCCTAACCTTGGTCTACTCTAATCAACCCTACTCTTTTCTTCTCTGCTTTGCTCTGCTTTATTCTTCTCTTCTCTACTCTACTATTGAACTCTCCTCTGTTTTGCTCTGCTCTACTTTACTCTGCTCTACTCATCTCTACTCTACTCTATTGTACACTAATATACTCTAGCTTAGCGAGGCTTAACCTTGCTTTACTCTAATCTACTACACTCTAGCCTAGCTTAGCCTAGCCTAGCTTTACTATACTCTACTCTACCTAACCTAGCCTAGCTTAACCTAGCTCTATCTTACCCTAATCTACTCTACTCTACTCTACTCTATGCTACTCTACTCTACTATGTTTTTCTTTACTTTGCTATGCTCTGCTCTGTTCTACTCTACTCTACTCTGTTATACTCTAGCCTTTCCTAGCCTCCCCTAACCTAGCCTAGCCTAGCCTAACCTAGCATTACTCTACTCTACTTTATTATACTATACTACTCTAGCTTAGCCCAACATAGCCTAGCCTAACCTAACCTAGCATAGCTCTACTCTACATTACTCTACTCTACTCTAGTCTGCTCTAGCTTAGCTTAGCCAAACCTAACCTATCATTGCTCTTCTCTGCTTAGGCTTACTCAACTCTACTGTGCTCTACTCTATTATACACTTCTTTGCTCTACTCTACTATATTCTACTCTACTCTACTCTATTCTGCTCTAGTCTATTCTAGACTAGTTCTGCTTCACCTAGCCTTGCCTTCACCAAGCCTAGCCTAGCTTAACTTAGCCTAACATAGCATAACCTAGCTATACTCTTCTCTTCTCTACTCTACTTTGATGTGCTCTACTCTACTCTGTTATGCTCTGCTCTACTCTACTCTACTCTACTCAGCTTTACTCAGCTCTATTCTACTATACTCTACTCTACTATACTATAGCCTAGCCTAACCTAACCTTGCACTAATCTCCTCTACTCCACTATACTCTATTATACTCCACTCTACTTAATTCTACTCTACTCAAGCCTTGCTTAACTAGCCAAACATAGCTAAGCCTAGCTTAGCCTAAACCTACTCTACTCTTCTCTACTCTACTTTACTCTACTCTACTCTACTCTACTCTACTCTACTCTACACTACTCTAAGCTAGTATAGCCTAACCTAACCTAACCTAGCTCTACTATACTTTACTCTAGCCTAGCTTAGCCAAACCTAACCTTGCTCTGGTCCACTCTACTCTACTCTACTTTGCTCTGCTTTACTCATCTCTTTTCTACTCTACTCTACTCTACCATCCTCTGCTTTGCTCTACTCTACCCTACTCTACTATCCTCTGCTTTGCTCTACTCTACTATACTCTACTCTGCTCTACTCTACTATTCTCTACTCTACTCTGTTCTACAAAACTCTAGCTTAGCCAAGCCTAACCTAGCTATACTCTACTCTACTCTACTCAACTCTAGCCTAGCCTAACCTAACGTAGCTCTACTCTACTCTGTTCTACTCTACTTTCCTCTACTTTACACTTCTCTTTTTTACTCTATTCTACTCTGCTCTCCTCTACTCTGCTCTACTCTACTCTGCTCTACTCTACTCTAGTCTACTATTCTCTACTCTACTCTACAATACTCTAGCTTAGCCAAGCCTAACCGAGCTATACTCTACTCTACTAAACTCTAGCCTAGCCTAGCCTAACCAAGCTCTACTCTACTCTACTCTACTTAACCTAGAGTAGCCTAACCTAGCTCTACCTTACCCTACTCAACTCTAATCTACTCTACTCTATACTGCTCTCCTCTATTTTACTCTACTATACTCTATTCTATTCTACTTTCTTGCTCTACTCTCTCCTACTCTACTCTACTCTACTCTGCTCTAGCCTTGCGAAGCCTACCTGTTACACCCCATTATTTTTTCCTAGGCTGATTTTTGGCATATTTTTTTTTTTTTACATATAGACAGCTCAGATCGTCCCATACCAACCTGAGTAGCCTACGAAAAACATAGGATATAACACATCATTACACACCTACTTTCCTTAACAATGTGGATCCCATCTCCCGGGTACACTGTCAAATGAGGTTCATGACTCCTGAATTAACAGATGGACTCGTGCAATGTTACTCCTACTAGACCCCATACTCCTAACCCATACCGGTAGGAGAATCGATCTAATAGAAGTCTGAATCCCCACGGTTAAGTTCCATAGTCATGTAATGACCTCACCATCGAAAATAAAATACATATAATCCTCAGATAAAATATGGCACTCCACACACTATATCACCAAGACAATAAAGTAAAACAGTGAATAGAAACTACATCACAAGAATAAGATCCAAGTCCAACAAATACAATATCATCCAACTAGATACATAAGTCAGAATCACCCTCACATATTACATGACATAAGAATAACAGTCTCCCTGAATACATCCAATAGTATCAATCACACTAACCAAAATGTCTCAGAAAATCACAGATCAGATATCCTCCACTAGCCTGCTGACCACGATCCCACCTAATCTGGGTGGCGTCAAGGCTGTCGAGCCGCTGGAAAAATATAGATAGTAAAGGAGTGAGCTACGCCCAGTAGGAAAGACAGCTAGTAAAAACTCACATGCAAGAGAAGGATAATAGCAAGAGTATAGGAATACAGCATAACAATGTAGGGTGGAAAGGCACTCTCAGTCCCAGGCTCTGACCAACCACAGTCACCCCCAGTCACACCAGAGTAGCTCTCCTCTGTGCTCCCAGGCAGCATGCCAGCGGGACACGCCCATCTCTGGGCACGCAAGGCGCCTAGGCAAAGCATGCCAGCGGGACACGCCCATCTCTGCGCACGCATCACAACGCCTAGCACCCGACACCGCAGCGTCTCTCGTCAATCAATCTTCTGGAGACTATAGACAAAACCAGTCACATAGATCTCTAGCCAACGTGAGACACCCCTGCCACCCTCAGGCACGCAGGCCTACACACTTGACTAGCCACGGCGAGTCACCCCTGCCACTGCCACTCTCAGGCGCGCAGGCCTACACTCATGGACCAGAAGAGATCGACTCAGCCACCGTCACAAGAAGTCCTCTCCCAACAATTTCCATAGAGCCACGCCCCTACAGTCATTGCCAAGCTCTAACTCCAAGATTCGGCAACATGTGTCAAGATACAACAAGGCGCATACCAGTCCACATGTATACTGTGAAAGTTAAGTCTGTACCGCACAGTTACCTACCACAACTACCCTAAAACATCATATAGGGCCTATAGTAGTCCGGTCCAATATGCCAATCCATGAAATATGCCAACACTAAGTAAACTGACTCAATCCATGTCATTGTCATCCAAGCAACACAAACTGTACCAAAATTCTGACTATTCTGGTAACACCCAAGTGTCACACTTCCTTCCAACTGATCCAGCTGCACTGAATTTATGGGTAATTTCCAACAGTCAATTTCAACTTGGCTACGTGATTTCCAAAAATCACCTCTTCCTCACTTCAGGAAATTTTAATTTCCAAAATCAAGTTCTGCCCTTTATCCATTTTCCGAAATTCGGAATAAATTTTCGAATAAAATTTAAATTCCACATATATCCTTTTTCCGAAAATTCGGATTTAATTTCCGAATTAAATTTTCCTCCGCGCCGTTCGTCCGCGCCGAATCCCGCTGAACCGGTTTTCGCTGCCGGTTCGGAAACCTCGCGCTGAACTGCGACACCGCCGAACCAAATTCTTTAATAATCCGTTAATCGGTCGATGCTTAAATAAATATAATTACTAATAAATATTATATAAACCCCATTAATTACTTAAATAAATTCGTAATTAATCTAAACCCTTCTCCTTCCTCGGTCCGACGCCCGCGAACCCTAACTGAAGCAATCGCCGACCAATCCAATTCCTTCCGTCGATTTCCGGCGAACGCGAACAAGGAGAAACAAAATTCGATGTTCGTACTATCCTAATGTTTCAATAATGCCACTAATTTAAAATTTTCGCCGAAAGAGTTCGCCCGTACGCCATTGCCGTAAGATTAATCCAACAATTAATTAACTAATTCAATGGCAAACTGATAATACAAATCCCTAACATGTTCCTAAGCATTAACTAAATTTTCCGTCGAAATGGGAAATTTTCCAGAAATCCAAAAATTGGAAAAGACGCAGATTAGCATTAAACTAAGTCCGATTTTTCATCCACATGCTTGTGTTCATTAAGCAAAATATTCCATGCTTTTAATTTCTACTAATTAACTAATTAAAACTGAATTTCCTACCTTTGCTCGTCGCCGGAGACGGTGAAGCTCGCACGCGATCAACCGCAGCTCCTCGCCGAACGAAACCGGTACAAAAATGCTCGCCTCTGTCCCGCGAACCTCCGGTTACCAAAAGCCCCTTGAAAGGCTGCCGGAAAATACCGCCGTTCGCCGCGAACACTTCGCCTCTAGCCGCCGTTCGAAACCCTAACAGCCGAACAGTTCAGGTTAAATACCCAGCTTGAACCGGTAATAACCTGTTAAGACCCATTAAGCGCCGGTTGACCTTCCAAAAACGTCGCTTAACACCCGATCAGCCGGTTAATCTCCACCGCTGATCTCATCCGTCCGATCCGCTTATCCGCGGCTTATCCAAACGCACGCGCAAACGCATCTCGGCGAACCGCCCCGCCTTCGCTGAACCGCTCCGGTCCGGTTCACGCGCGGTAAAAGGAAAAATCCAAATTCCGGTTTTTAAAAAAAATCTCGGTGATCCGAAAAATCCCCAGAAAATTTCAGAAATTCCAATAGCCTCCAATTTAGCTCCTGGCTCATCCTACTGTCGATCTGAAATCATCCAAGCCACAATTGAATTATTGAAGATTAAACCTATAATATTTTACCGGGTATAACAATCTCCCCACCTTATCAGGAATTTCGCCCTTGAAATTCAGCAAGAAGTTCCGGCCACTTTTCCGCAACATCCTGCTCTGGCTTCCAGGTTGCCTCCCTTTCGTCGTGTCTATTCCACAGAACCTTGACCATAGGAAACGACCTGTTCCTCAGCTGCCTGCTGCTTTCCTCGAGGATGCGAACTGGTAGTTCTACATAAGAAGAATCTGGTGCCACTTGCAAATCAGGAAGATCATCACCGATACAATGAGAAGGATCTGGCACATATCTCTTGAGATTCGAAACATGAAACACATTGTGAATCCCAGACAGATGCTCAGGAAGTGCCAACCTGTAAGCCACTTCACCAATCCTCTCCACCAGAAAACACTCCTCAAATTTCTGTACATCTTGACTTCTCCAGGGTGCATAGCCAAAGTTCCATAAGGAGCCTGTCGAAGGATCCTCTCCCTGAACTCCTGATGTGATGGCACACACCAGCGACCCCTGAAAGTCAAAATGTCGTTTCTGAGAGCAAAGTCTCCTCCCAATCCCTGCGATGCCAACTCAAACTTCTCCTTCAGCTCTTCATCACAAAGCTGAAGATCACGCATCTTAGATAACCAGTCAGCCCGAATAGTCAACGAGCTGAGTCTGTGAACCAGTCTCTGAACAGACAACTGTTCCTGACATCTTTCAACATCCCAATCCAAGTCTAGTATAGAGTCAGAGACTAACATAGTATGCATAACTGCGTGCCTGCTCAAAGCATCAGCAACAGGATTAGCCTTACCCTCGCAGTAATTTATCACCAGCTCATAGTCTATTATCAACTCTAACCATCTCCTTTGCGTCAAATTCAGTTCTAGTAAATCATCAATACGTGGTAAAGGGTACCGGTTACGAATCGTAACCTTATTCAATTCCCTATAATCCACACACAGCCTCATACTACCATCTTTTTTCTTGACGAATAAGACAGGGGCACCCCAAGGTGAACAACTGGGGCGTATGAGTCCCTTGTCTAATAAGTCCTGCAACTGAGTCTTCAACTCTGCTAGCTCGGCTGGAGCCATCCTGTAGGGAGCTCTAGCAATAGGAGCTACTCCTGCCTCCAAATCAATCGAAAACTCCACTTCCCTAGCTGGTGGAAGTCCAGGCAACTCCTCTGGAAAAACCATAGGGAAGTCTCTCACCACTGGAATATTTGACATAAGGGTAGTGGTGGCTTGACTATCTGCCACATAAGCTAGCCAATCAGTACAACCCTTACTCACTAGTCTCTTTGCCTGAAGAACTGAGATCAGGGGAATCTGCCTGTTCAAACCAAAGTATATCACATCCTCCGAACCAGGCACCCTGATCCTAACCTTCTTCTCGTAACAATCCAGAACCACTGCATGGTAGCACAACCAATCCATCCCCAAAATGATGTCGAACTCTGTTAGCGGCACAGATATCAACTCTGTCACGAACTCGTGTCCACTAATCAGAATAAACCTATCAGTCTTCTGAACAGTGGGAATCTCTTTCCCATCAGGAAGCCTAACTAGTAAGGGTTCTTTTAAATAACCCTTGGATCCTGATATCTGATTCTAGATCTTCTCAGCAACAA
The DNA here is from genome assembly GCA_023846275.1 of Vanilla planifolia. Lineage (NCBI taxonomy): Eukaryota > Viridiplantae > Streptophyta > Magnoliopsida > Asparagales > Orchidaceae > Vanilla > Vanilla planifolia. Next base: position 365,629 of record JAIUJO010000750.1, read on the forward strand.
AAGAATGAGATGCACCAGTATCAAACAAAGTAATGCACTGTACGTTGCCAAAATAAAGCATACCTGTGATCACTTCTGGTGACTCTGAAGCCTGCTGCCGAGTCAATGCAAATACTCTGGGCTGTCCCCCAGATGAACCAACCGGTCCTATGATCCTCTGTTTCTTCCATAACGGACAGTCGTACCTTTTGTGTCCTGGCTGCTGACAGTGGTAGCAAATAATCCCCCCAGTCCGAGTACCTGTCTGCCGCACTGGCCTTTCGGAAATAGGCCGTGGCTGGACCACGCCCTCCTGGGTACCACGGTGATCTCTGTGTCTCTTTTCCTTTTTGTTCTGTTGGGCATTTCTGAATTCCTTCCTCTTGTTGTGAGCCTCTCTCTGGGCCTCCATCCGGATGTCAATAAGCTCAACGGATCTCGCAGCCTCCACTAAGTCACGAAATCTGGCAAACCGACTCACAACCAATTGACACTGCAGCATAGGACGAAGTCCCTCCAAGAACATCTCACATCTGCGCTCCTCAGATGGTACAAGCTCTGCGGCATACCTCGCCAGATATGTGAATCTCGATAAGTAGTCGTTCACTGACATCTGGCCCTGCCTGAGGTGTATAAGGTCCCTCCTGGACTGAGACATGACAGAAGCCGGAATGTAGCACTCCCTGAATGCCTCAACAAAGTCCTCCCAAGCTATCTCGCTGTTCTGGACCTCCCCAAACACAGCGCACCGCTGGCCTATCCACCAGGTAGCAGCCTCTCCCTCCAATACTAGAGCAGCAAGTACTACCCTCCTGCTGAGTGGACATCCCAAAGCATCAAACAGCTCAAGCATATGAGCCATCCAGTCATCTGCCACCGCTGGGTCAGCCGACCCACTGAAACTCCGTAGACGGAGCCGCATAAAGGCATCGATCCAACGATCCACGGCTGGCTCAACTGGCAATGCTGGGATCGTCTCCGGGGTAGAAGAAGCAGATACAGGTCTGCCTCTAGCTGCTCCACGAACGGAAAGTCTCCTGGTACCAGCCATACTGTCAAAGCAACTAATCTGGCATTAGAGTCGTCATTTTGGCATTTGGCATACGGACTACCATAGTATAATAAAATGACCAACAGTTCTCCCCACCTTGGGTTGAACTTCTATACATGTCTAGCCCCACTATCCTAACCTAGGGCTCTGATACCACTCTTGTTACACCCCATTTCTTTTTCCTAGGCTGATTTTTGGCATATTTTTTTTTTTTTACATATAGACAGCTCAGATCATCCCATACCAACCTGAGTAGCCTACGAAAAACATAGGATATAACACATCATTACACACCTACTTTCCTTAACAATGTGGATCCCATCTCCCGGGTACACCGTCAAATCAGGTTCATGACTCCTGAATTAACTGATGGACTCGCGCAATGTTACTCCTACTAGACCCCATACTCCTAACCCATACCGGTAGGAGAACCGATCTAATAGAAGTCTGAATCCCCACGGTTAAGTTCCATAGTCATGTAATGACCTCACCAACAAAAATAAAATACATATCATCCTCAGATAAAATATGGCACTCCACACACTATACCACCAAGACAATAAAGTAAAACAGTGAATGGAAACTACATCACAAGAATAAGATCCAAGTCCAACAAATACAATATCATCCAACTAGATACATAAGTCAAAATCACCCTCACATATTACCTGACATAAGAATAACAGTCTCCCTGAATACATCCAATAGTATCAATCACACTAACCAAAATGTCTCAGAAAATCACAGATCAGATATCCTCCACTAGCCTGCTGACCACGATCCCACCTAATCTGGGTGGCGTCAAGGCTGTCGAGCCGCTGGAAAAATATAGATAGTAAAGGAGTGAGCTACGCCCAGTAGGAAAGACAGCTAGTAAAAACTCGCATGCAAGAGAAGGATAATAGCAAGAGTATAGGAATACAGCATAACAATGTAGGGTGGAAAGGCACTCTCAGTCCCAGACTCTGACCAACCACAGTCACCCCCAGTCACACCAGAGTAGCTCTCCTCTGTGCTCCCAGGCAGCATGCCAGCGGGACACGCCCATCTCTGCGCACGCATGGCGCCTAGGCAAAGCATGCCAGCGGGACACGCCCATCTCTGCGCACGCATCACAACGCCTAGCACCAGACACCGCAGCGTCTCTCGTCAATCAATCTTCTGGAGACTATAGACAAAACCAGTCACATAGATCTCTAGCCAACGTGAGACACCCCTGCCACCCTCAGGCACGCAGGCCTACACACTTGACTAGCCACGGCGAGTCACCCCTGCCACTGCCACTCTCAGGCGCGCAGGCCTACACTCATGGACCAGAAGAGATCGACTCAGCCACCGTCACAAGAAGTCCTCTGCCAACAATTTCCATTGAGCCACGCCCCTACAGTCATTGCCAAGCTCTAACTCCAAGATTCGGCAACATGTGTCCAGATACAACAAGGCGCATACCAGTCCACATGTATACTGTGAAAGTTAAGTCTGTACCGCACAATTACCTACCACAACTACCCTAAAACATCATATAGGGCCTATAGTAGTCCGGTCCAATATGCCAATCCATGAAATATGCCAACACTAAGTAAACTGACTCAATCCATGTCATTGTCATCCAAGCAACACAAACTGTACCAAAATTCTGACTATTCTGGTAACACCCAAGTGTCACACTTCCTTCCAACTGATCCAGCTGCACTGAATTTATGGGTAATTTCCAACAGTCAATTTCAACTTGGCTACGTGATTTCCAAAAATCACCTCTTCCTCACTTCAGGAAATTTTAATTTCCAAAATCAAGTTCTGCCCTTTATCCATTTTCCGAAATTCGGAATAAATTTCCGAAAAAAATTTAAATTCCACATATATCCTTTTTCCGAAAATTCGGATTTAATTTCTGAATTAAATTTTCCTCCGCGCCGTTCGTTCGCAGCCGAATCCCGCTGAACCGGTTTTCGCTGCCGGTTCGGAAACCTCGCGCTGAACCGCGACACCGCCGAACCAAATTCTTTAATAATCCGTTAATCGGTCGATGCTTAAATAAATATAATTACTAATAAATATTATATAAACCCCATTAATTACTTAAATAAATTCGTAATTAATCTAAACCCTTCTCCTTCCTCGGTCCGACGCCCGCGAACCCTAACTGAAGTAATCGCCGACCAATCCAATTCCTTCCGTCGATTTCCGGCGAACGCGAACAAGGAGAAACAAAATTCGATGTTCGTACTATCCTAATGTTTCAATAATGCCACTAATTTAAAATTTCCGCCGAAAGAGTTCGCCCGTACGCCATTGCCGTAAGATTAATCCAATAATTAATTAACTAATTCAATGGCAAACTGATAATACAAATCCCTAACATGTTCCTAAGCATTAACTAAATTTTTCGTCGAAATGGGAAATTTTCCAGAAATCCAAAAATTGTAAAAGACGCAGATTAGCATTCAACTAAGTCCGATTTTTCATCCACATGCTTGTGTTCATTAAGCAAAATATTCCATGCTTTTAATTTCTACTAATTAACTAATTTAAAACTGAATTTCCTACCTTCGCTCGTCGCCGGCGACGGTGAAGCTCGCACGCGATCAACCGCAGTTCCTCGCTGAACGAAACCGGTACCAAAATGCTCGCCTCTGTCCCGCGAACCTCCGGTTACCAAAAGCCCCTTGAAAGGCTGCCGGAAAATACCGCCGTTCGCCGCGAACACTTCGCCTCTAGCCGCCGTTCGAAACCCTAACAGCCGAACAGTTCAGGTTAAATACCCAGCTTAAACCGGTAATAACCCGTTAAGACCCATTAAGCGCCGGTTGACCTTCCAAAAACGTCGCTTAACACCCGATCAGCCGGTTAATCTCCACCGCTGATCTCATCCGTCCGATCCGCTTATCCGCGGCTTATCCAAACGCACGCGCAAACGCATCTCGGCGAACCACCCCGCCTTCGCTGAGCCACTCCAGTCCGGTTCACGAGCGATAAAAGGAAAAATCCAAATTCCGATTTTTAAAAAAAATCTCGGTGCTCCGAAAAATCCCCAGAAAATTTCAGAAATTCCAATAGCCTCCAATTTAGCTCCTGGCTCATCCTACTGTCGATCTGAAATCATCCAAGCCACAATTGAATTATTGAAGATTAAACCTATAATATTTTACCGGGTATAACACTACCCTAACATAGCTCAACACTACTCTACTCTACTCTACTATTCTAACTAAGGCTAGCCTAGCCTAACCTAGCATAGCTTTACTCTACCCTACTATACTCTACTCTGCTCTAACATAGCTTCGTCTAGCCTAATCCCACTCTGCTCTACTTTTCTCTACTCTGCTCTACTTATCTATACTCTACTACGCTCTACTCTACTCTAATCTACTCTTCTTTTCTCTACTCTACTCTATTCTACTCAACTCTATTATATCCTTCTCTAGTCTACTCCAGCCTAGTTTAGCTTCACCTAGCCTTGCCTAACTCGGATCTACTCCTCTCTACTCTACTCTACTCTTGCCTAGTAGAGCATAGCCTTAACTTAGCCTACATAACATAACCTAGCTCTACTCTTCCCTTCTTTGTTCTACTTTGCTCTGCTATACTCTACTCTGTTATGCTCTACTCTACTCTACTCTACTCTACTCTGCTCTTCTCTACTCTACTCTACCCTATAAAACTCCCACCTAGCCTAGCCTAACCTTGCTCTACTCTATTGTAGTCTACTCTGCTCTACTATACTCCACTCTTCTTAACTCTATTATACTCAAGCAAAGCCTAGCCTAGCCTAAACTAGCTCTACTATACTCTACTCTACTCTACTCTACTCTATATTACTTTAAGGTAACCAAGCCCAGCCTAACCTAGCTCTACTCTACTTTACTTAAGCCTAGCTTAGCCTAGCCTAACCTTGCTCTGTTCTACACTACTCTACTCTACTTTGTTCTACTCTACTTTGCTCTACTTTTCTCATCTCTTCTCTACACTAATCTACTCTCTTCTCTTCTTTTGTACTCTACTTGACTCTACTCTTGTCTGCTCTACTCTTCTCTACTCTACTCTACTCTACTCTACTCCATTATATGCTAGCTTAGCCAAGCCAAACCTAACTTTACACTACTCAACAAAACTCTAGCCTAGCCTAGCCTAAGTTAGCTCTACTCTACTCTACTCTATTTAACCTAGCCTAGCCTAACCTAACCTGGCTCTACCTCAGCCTACTATACTCTATTCAACTCAAGCATAGCCTAGCATAGCCTATCCTAACCTAGCTCTACTCTACTTTACTTTACTCTACTCTACTCTGCTTTTCTCTTCTACACTCTGGTTTATTCTATTCTGCTTTGCTCTGTTATGCTCTACTCTACTTTGCTCTCCTCTCCTATCCTCTCCTCTAATCTACTCTGCTCTACCCTACTCTACTATACTCTTCTCTACTCTGCTCTATTCTACTCAATTCAGCTCTCCTCTAGTCTTCTCTACTCTATTATACTCTACTCTACTCTGCTCTACTCTAAACTTTTCTGCTCTACTCTACTATACTCTATTCTACTCTATCCAGCTTAGATGACCCTAGCCTACTCTATCCTAGCCTAACCTAACTCTACTCAACTTAACTCTTATCTGCTTTACTCTAATCTACTCTACTCTACTCTACTCTAATCTAGCCAAGCCAAGCCTAACCTACCTCTACCATAAACTACACTACTACACTTTACTCTAGCCTAACCTAGCCTTGCATAGCCTAAACTAGCCCTACTCAACTCTACTCCACTCTACTCTACCCTACTCTACTTTGCTCTACTCTGTTATACTCATCTTCTATGCTCTACTCTACTCCACTCTAGCCTAACATATCTAGCCTAAGCAAACTCTACTCTACTCAACTCTACCCTACTCTACTATACTCTACTCTTCTTGACTCTGCTTTAGCCTAGCCTAGCCAAGCCTACCCTAACCTAGTGTAGCATACCTTAGCTTAGTCTAACCAAACCTAGCTCTACTCTACTCTACTCTTCTTTACCCCACAATACTTTATTCATCTACTCTTTTCTACTCTAAAAAAGCCTAGCCCAGCTCTACTCAACTCTACTCTACTCTACTCTACTCTTCGTGAGCTTAGCCTAGCCTATCCTAACCAAGCTCTGCTCTACTAAGCTCTACTCTACTCCTCTCTGCTCTCCTTTGCTCTGCTCTACTCTACTTGGCTCCACTTTGCTCTGCTCTACTCAACTCTACTTTTCTTTGCTCTACTCTACTCTACTCTGCTCTACTCTGCTCTGCTTTCCTCTACTCTACTCTATTCCACTCTACTTTATTTTAGCCTAGCCTAAACCTGCTTAACTTAACCTAACTGAGCTCTACTCTTATCTACTCCACTCTATTCTACTCTACTCTACTCTACTCAACTCTTGTTAGCCTAGCCTTGCCCAACTTAGCTTAACCTAACTCTATTCTACTCTACTCTATCCTACTCGATTTAATTCGACCCTACTCTATGCAACTCTATTCTATGCTACTCTACTATAGTTTACTCTACTCTTCTATATGATACTCTTCTCTACTCTACCCTATTCTATGCTACTCTACTCTACTCTACTCTACTCTAGACAACTCTACTTTACTCTAATCTACTCTAATCTAATCTAAATTATCCTATGCTAGCTTAGCTTAGCCAAACCAAGCACTACTCTACACTACATTATTCTACTTTGCTCTTCTCTGCTCTGTTCTGCTTTACTTTACTCTTCTATACTCTACTCTTCTCTACTATGTTTGACTCTATTTTACTCTACTATTCTCTACTCTATTATAATTTACTCTACTACTCCCTACTCTACTCTACTCTACTCTAACCTAGCTTAACATAGCCTAGCCTACACTAGCTTATACTAGCTTAGCCTAACTAAGCTCTACTCTACATTACTCTGCTCTGCTCTTCTTCTCTAATATGCTCTATTCTGGTCAGTTTTTCTCTACTCTATTCTGCTCTACTATACTCTACTCTAGCTTACTATACTCTACTCCACTCTACTCTACCCTACTCTACTTAACTCTAACCTTGCCTAACCTAGCCTCGCTTAGCCCAACCTAGCTTTACTCTACTATGCTTTCCTATTCTTGGCTCTACTCTGCTATACTCTGCTCTTCTCTATTCTACTCTTCTCTGCTTTGTTGTTCTCTCCTCTACTCTGCTCTACTATGCTCTACATTACTCTAGTCTATGAGATCCTAGCCTAGCATAGCTTTGCTAAGCCAAGCTCTACTCCACTCTACTTTACCCTACTCTACTCTACTATGCCTAGTTTTGCTTTGCATACCGTAGCCAAGCCTAGCTTAGCCTAGTTTTGCCTAGCCTAGCCTAGCCTATGCTTAGCCTAGCCTAGCCTGGCCTTTCATAGCCTTTCCTAGCATAGCCTAACCTTCCTCTGCTCAACTCTACTCGACACTACTCTGCTCTACTCTGCTCTGCTTTGCTTAGCTCTGCTCTACTCTTCTCTATTCTACTCTATTGTACTCTAGCCTAGCTTAGCCTAATTTAACCAATATCTACTCTACTCTACTCTAGCCCAACCTAGCCAAGCCTAGCCTACCTTAGCTTTGTTCTACTCTATTCTTCTCTACTCTACTCCAATCTAGTCTACTCTGCTCTCCTCTACTAAACTCTACTTTACTCTACATTACACTACAGTGTTATACTCTTCTCTTCTCTACTCTACTATACTTTAGCTTAGCTTAGCCTAGCCTAACCTAGCTCTGCTCTACTCTACTCTACTCTACTCTACTCTACTCTACTCTTCTCTACTCTAGCCAAGCCAAGCCTACCCTAGCCTAACCTCACCTTGCCTAGCATAGCTTAGCCCAACTTACCTAAAACTACTCTACTCTACTTTACTTTACTTTATTCTACTCTACTCTACTCCAGCCTAGTTTACCCTAGCCTAATCTAGCCTAGCCTAACCTTGCTCTACTCTACTCTACTCTATATTATTCTACTCCACTCTGCCTAGCCTAGCCTAACCTAACTATACTTTACTTTACTCTACTCCACTCTAATGAGCTCTATTCTTTTCTACTCTACTTTAACCTAACCTAGCCCTACTCTACTCTACTCCACTCTAGCCTAGCCTAGCCTAGCTTAGCTTAAGCTAGCTTTGCCCTATTTTTGTCTACTCTATTCTACTCTACCCTACTTTACAATACTCTACTCTACTTTAGCCTTCTTTAGCATAGCCTAGCATAGTTTAGCCTAACGTAGCTCTACTCTATCCTCCCTAACTTTACTTTACTCTACTCTACTCTAGCTTAGCCTAGCCTAACGTAGCTCTAATCTTCTTTACTTTGCTCTACTCTACTCTACTCCAGTCTACTCTACTCTACTCTACTCTACTCTAACTTTGCCTAGCCTAGCTTAGTCGAAACTACCTCTACCCTTCTCTACTCTACTCTACTCTTACCTTGCATAGCCTAACCAAACTCAACTCTACTCTGCTCTACTTTTTGCTTCTGTGCTTTACTCTACTCTACTCTACTCTGCTCTACTCTACACTGCTGTATTCTACTCTACTTTGCTCTATTATACTCTAGCTTAGCCTAGCCTAACTAAGCTTTTCTCTACTATACTTTGCTCTACTCTACTCCACTCATGCCTAACCTATCCCAACCTAGCTTACCCTAGCCTATCCTAATTTAATCTAGCTCCACTCTACTCTACTCAAATCTATTATACTCTTATCAACTCTACACTAACCTTGTTTAGTCTAGCCTAGCCTAGCCTAACTTAACCCTACTCTACTCTACTCTTCTCTACTCTACTCTAGCTTTGCTTAGCCTAGTATAGCCTTGCCTAGCCTAGCCTAGCCTAACCTAGCCTAACATACATTAATTCTTCTCTGCTTGGCTTTGTTATGCTCTGCTTTGTTCTATTTTTCTCTACTTTGTCCTGCTCTACTCTGTTATGCTCCACTCTACTATGCTCTACTCTACTCTTATCTACACTACTCTTCTCAACTTTACTCTACTTTAGCCTAGCCTAGCCTAACTTGACCTTGTCCTACTCTACTCTAATCGAGCATAGCCTAACCAAGATTAACCTAGCCCTACTCTAATCTATTCTACCTTACTATATTATACTCTACTCTACTCTACTCTACACTGCTCTAGCCTACTCAATTAAATACTACTCTACCCTAACCTAACCTAGCCTATCCTAGCTTAGCTTACCCAAACATAGCTATACTTTACTCTACTTGGCACTACTATGCTCTATTTTGCTTTACTTTGCTCTCCTCTACTCTACTTTGCTCCTTTCTGGTCTGTTCTGCTCTACTCTTTGCTCTTCTCTACTTACTCCACCCTACTCTAATCTACTCTAGCCTATCCTAGCCTAGCTTAGCCTAACTGAGCTCTACTCTATGTTACTCTTCTCTAATCTAGTCTATTATACTCTATTCACCTCAAGCCTAGCTTAGCCTTACATTACCTGGCATAGCCTAGCCTAGCCTAACCTAGCCCTACTCTACCCTACTTTACTTTACTATACTCTACTCTCCCCTACTCTACTATACTCTACTATGCTCTACTCTACTCTACTATATTATTCTCTAGCCCACTTTACTCTACTCTACTCCTATCTAACCTAACTTAGCCTAGCTTTGCCTAACCTAACTCTACTCTAGTCTACTCTACTCTAGCCTAGCCTAGCCTTGCCTAAGCTAACCTAGCTCTGTTATACTTTGTTGTACTCTACTTTGCTTTTAACTACTCTACTATGCTTTACCCTACTTTATTCTGCTCTACTCAACTCTATCCAACTCCACTCTATTGTACTCTAGCCTAGCCTAACCTTGCTCTACTCTACTATACTCTAACTTGACCTAGCCTAGTCTTGCCTATAGCTCTACTATACTCTTGTCTAGCCTAGCCTAACCTTTCTTTACTCTTTTCTACTTTGCTCTACTCTACTCTACAATACTCAATTCTACTCTACTCTATTCTATCCTACTGTACTCTACTCTACTCTACTCTAACCTAGCTTAGCTTAACCTAGCTCTACTATACTCTGCTCTAGCCTAACTTAGCTTAATCTAGCTCTGCTATGCTCTACTCTACTCCACTCCATTATGCTCTACTTTACTCTACACTATTCTACTCTACTATTCTCACTTCTTCCCTACTCTACTCTATTCTACTATACTCTACTCCACTCTACACCACTATATGCTACTCTAACCTAACCTTGCCCAGCCTAGCCAAAACTTCCTCTACTCTATTCTATTACATGCTACTCTACTCTACTCTATTCTACTCTACTTTAGTCTACTCTAGCCTGTCCTAGCCTACCCAAGCTTAGCCTAACAAGCTTGACTCTCCTTTTCTCTACTCTGCTTTTCTCTGTTCTGCTCAACTCTAGACTACTATACACTACTCTACTCCTCCATAATCTACTCCACCTTAGTCTAGCCTAGCCTAATCAATCTTACCCTAGCTTACCATAGCCTAACTCTGCTTTACTCTACTATGCTCTACTTTGCTTTTCACTGCTCTGCTAAACTCTACTCTGCTCTGCTCTGCTTTGCTTTGCTCTACTCTTCTCTGTTCTACTCTTCTCTACTCTACTCTACTCTATTATACTTTAGCATAGCCTAGTTAAGCCTAACATAGCTCTTTTACTCTACCCTACTCTACTTTACTAAAGGTTAACTTAGCCTAACCAAGCCTAGCCAAGTCAAACCAAGCTTAGCCTAGTAAAGGCTAACCTAGTTCTACTCAACTCAACTCTACTCTACTCTACATTACCCAAGCCTAGCCTAGCCTAGCCAACCTAGCTCTACTACACTATAGTCTAGCCTACCCTAGCCTAGCATAGCCTAGCTTAACCTAGCTCTACCCAACTCTGCTTTCCTCTATTATACTCTACTCTACTTTACCCTACTCTACTCTACTCCACTCTACTCTGCTCTACTTTATCCTAACCTAGCCTAACTTAGTCTAGCTTAACCAAGCTATACTCTACTCTGCTCTAGCTTAGCCTAGCCTCGCCTTGCCTAACGTAACTCTATTTAGCTATGCTCAGCTCCACTCTACTCTACTCTACTTAGCTCTGTTTTACTCTACTCCACTCTACTCTACTCTTCTCTACTTTGCTCTACTCTATTCTTCTCTGTTATGCTCTACTCTGTTCCACTCTGCTCTACTCTACTATAGTATAGACCACTATGGACTAACCTAGCCTAATCGAGCTCTAATCTACTCTACTCTACTCTACACTACTCAACTCTTACTCTACTCTGCTCTACTCTACTCTACTCTGCTCTACTCTTACCTAGCCTAGCTTAGCCTACCCTAACCTTGCTCTACTCTACTCTACTCTACTCTAACCTAGCCTAGCCTAGCCTAGCCACTCTTAGGCTATCCTAGCCTAACCTAGCTCTACTCTGCTCTACACTTCTTTACTCTACTCTACTCTACTCTATTCTACTCTTCTCTATTTTGCTCAGCTCTACTCTATTCTACTTTACTCACTATACCATACCCTACTCGAACTAAGCCTTGCCTAGCTTAGTTTAGCTTAACCTAATCTAAGATCACCTAACCTATTTGAGTCTTACTCTACTCTACTCTACTTTATTCTATTCTACCTAGCTAAGCTTAACTTTGCCATATGCTACTCTACTCTACTTTAGCCCAGTCTAGCTTTGCTTAGCCTAGCCTAACCTAACCTATCCTCACCTAATGTAGCCTATCCTTACTCTACTCTATGTTATTTTACTTTACTCTGCTCTACTATATTATAATCTACTTAATTCTACTCTAGCTTAACTAAGACTAACTTAGCTCTATGCTACTCTACTCTAATCTAGCCTAACATAGCTATCCAAACCTAGCCAGGCTAACCTAACCTAGCCTAGCCCTACCTTGCTATACACTACTCTACCCTACTCTACTCAACTCAAGCCTAGCCAAGCCTAGCATAGCCTAACCTTGCCTAGTCTAGCTTAGCCTGGCTCTACTCTACTCTACTAACACTCTACTCTATTTTATTCTACTCTAGCTAAAAAATTTTAACATAGCTCTATGCTACTCTACTCTACTTTATTCTATTATGGCCTAACCAAGCCTAGCCAGGCCAAGCCTAACCTAACTAGCCTAACCAAGCCTAGCCTTATTGTACCCTGCTCTACCCAACTCTATTCTATTATACTTTAGTCTAGCCTAACCTAGCTTAGCCTACATTACTTTACCCTATTCTATTTTAGCATAGCAAAGCCTAATATAGCTCTATCACACTTTACTCTATTATAATCTACTTTACTGTACTGTAATCTACTATATTCTACTTTACTCAAAGATGTTATACTCTACTCTACTCTGCTCTATGCTACTCTACTATACTCTACTCTAGTTTACTCCACCCTACCCTACTCTACCTAGCCTAGCCTAGCCTAACATAACCTATCCTAACCTAATTTAACCTCACCTAGCCTAGCCTAGCCTTACTCTACTCTACTATATTTTATTCTACTCTACTCTGCTCTACCCTACTGTAACTTACTCGAACTTAGCCTATCCTACCCAAGCTTAGCCAAGTCTAGCCTAACTTAACCTCACCTGGTCGAGCTTAGCCTTACTCTACTCCACTCTATTTTATTCTACTCTTGCCTAGCTAAGCCCAACTTAGGTTTATGTTACTCTACTCTACTCTAGTCACTTTAGTAGAGTATATTATGGTAGTGTAGAGAAGAGCAAGGTTAGGTCAGACAACACTAGAGTACAGTTGAGGAGAGTAGAGTAGAGTAAAGCAAAGTAGAGTAGAGCAGACTTTACATGAGTATAATAGAGTTGAGCTAGGTTACGCTAGGCTAGGCTAGAGTAGAGTAGAGTAGAGTAAACCTAGGCTCAACTACACTACGCTTGGCTAAGTTAGCACAGAGTAGATTAAGTAGAGTAGAGTAGATTATAGTAGAGTAGAGCAGAGTAGAGTAAAATTAGGTTCGACTAGGCTAGGCTAGGATACAATAGAGTAGAGTAGAGCAGTTTAGAGTAGAGAAAAGCAAAACAGAATAGAGAATAGTAGAGTAGAGTATAGCAGAATAAAGTAGTGAAAAGCAGAGCAAACTAGAGCATAGCTAAATTAGGCCTAGCTAAGTTCGAGTAGAGTAGAGTAGAGCTAGGCCAGGCTTCGCTATGCGAGGCTATGCTAGAGTATAGTATAACAAGGTTAGGGTAGGTTAGGTTGGGTTAGGCTAGGCTAAGGTAGGTTAGGCTAGGCTAGGATAGAGTAAAGTATGGTAGAGCATAGTAGAGTAGAGCTTAATTAGGCTAGGCTAGAGTAGAGTTTAGTTGAGTTGAGTTGAGTAGAGCAAAGTAATGCAAAGCATAGTAGAGAAAAGTAGAGTAGAGTAGAGCATAGTAGAGTAGAGATGAGTAGAGAAGAGAAGAGCATTATATGGCATAATAGAGTAGTGCAGCATAGACCAGAGTAGAGTAGAGTACAGTAGAGTAGAGTAGAACTAGGTATGGCTAAGCTTTATTAGGCTAGGCTAGGCTCATTTAAAGTAGAGTAGAGTATAGTAGAGTAGAGTGGAGCAGAGTAGAGAAGAGCTAGGTTACGCTAGGCAAGGTGAGGCTAGGCTAGGTTAAGCTAGGCTAAATGGAGTATAGTAGAGTAGAGTAAAGTAGAGTAGAGTAAAGTAGAGCTATGTTAGGTTAGGGTAGGCTAAGCTAAAGAAGAGTAGAATAGAGTAGAATGGAGCATAGCAAAGCAGAGTAGATTAGACTAGAGTAGAGAAGAGTATAATAGAATAGTATAGAGTAGAATGAAGTAGAGCAGAGTAGATAATAGCAGAGCAGAGTAGAGTAGAGTAGAGCAGAGTGGAGCAGAGCAAGGTTAGGTGAGATTAGGCTAGGCTATGGTAGAGTGGAGTAGGGTAGAGTAGAGTAGAGCCACCTATATTATGCAAGGCTAGGCTATTTTAGATTAGAGTAGACTATAGTAGTGTAGAGTAGAGTAGAGTAGAGCTAGGTTAGGCTAGGGTAGAGTCAAGTATAGTAGAGTTGTGTAGATTAGAGCTAGGATAGGTTAGTTTGGGCTAGGCTAGAGTAGAGTAGAGTAGAATAAAGTAAAGGAGAGAAGAGTAGACTAAAAAGGAGCAGAGCAGAGAATAGCAAGGTTAGACAAGGCTATTCTAGGTTATGCAAAGCTAGGCAAGGTTAGGTTAGAGTAGGGATGAGTAGAGTAGAGGAGAGTATAGCTAAATTAGGCTAGGCTAGTTTGAGCTAGGTTAGAGTTAAGTAGATTAGAGTAGAGTAGAGTAGAGTAGTGTGGAGTAGAGTAGAGTAGAGGAGAGGAAAAGAGAGGAGAGGAGAGGAGAGTAGATAAGAGTAGAGCAGAGCAAAGTGAGGTAGAGCAGAGTGGAGCAGAGTAGAGTAGAGTAGAGGTAAGTTAAGCTAGGCTTGGCTAGAGTAGAGTAGAGTAGAGCCAAGTTAGGTTAGGTTAGGTTAGGCTAGGCTAGGTTATGTTGGACTAGGCTAGGCTTTAGTAGATTAATAGAGTAGAGTAGAGTAGAGTAGAGATAGGTCAAATTAGGTTTGGTAAGGCTAGTTAAAGCTAGGCTACTATAGAGTATAGCAAAGTAGAGTAGAGTAGAGTAGAGCAAACTAGAGGAGACAGGGCAGAGCAAAGTAGAGCAAAGTGGAGTAGAGTAGTATAGAGTAGAGAAGAGTAGAGTAGAGGAGAGAAAAGTAAAGAATAAAAAAGTAAAGTGGACCAAAGTAGAGAAGAGTAGAGTAGAGTAGAGTAGAATAGAGCTAGGCTAGGCTAGATTATGTTAGGATAGGCTACACTAGGCTAGGCTAAAGTAGAGTAAACTAGAGTAGAGTAGAGTAGAGCTAGGTTAGGCAAGGCTTGGCTAGGCTAGGTTAGAGCAGGGTAGAGTTGAGCAGAGTAGAGTAGCATATAGTAGAGTAAAGCAGAGTAGAGTAGAGTAGTATAAAGTAGATTAGAGTAGAGTAGAGTAGTATAAAGTAGAGTAGAGCTAGGCTAAGCTAGGCTTTACTAGGCTAGGCTAGGTTAGAGTAGCATAAAGTAGAGTAGAGTAGAGCTAGATTTGCTAGGCTAGGTAAGGCTAACTTAGGTGAGAGTAGAGTAGAGCAGTGTAGGGTAGAGTATAGTAGATAGAGTAGAGTAGAGTAGATTAGAGTAGGTTAATATAGAGTAGAGTAGAGGAGAAAAGAGGAGAGTAGAGTAAAGTATAGTAAAGCAAAGTAAAGTAGAGTTATGTTAGGCTAAGCAAGGCTAGTCTACGGTATGCTATGCTAGGCTAGAGTAGAGTGCAGTAAAGTACGGTAGAGCTAGGTTAGGCTAGGCTAGGATAGAGTATAGTAGAGTAGAGTAGAGTTGAGTAGAGCAGAGTAGAGAAGAGCAATGTAGAGCATACTAGAGTAGACTAGAGTTGAGCAGAGCATTGTAGAGTAGAGATAGGTTAGGTGAGGCAAAGTTATTTTAAGCTAAGCTACTGTAGTGAAGATTAGAGCTATTTTTGGCTTTGCTAGGCTAAGTTATTTTAATGTAGAGTAGAGTATAATAAAGTAGGGTATAGTGGAGTAGAGTAAAGTTGAGTAGAGAAGAGTAGAATTGAGAAGATTAGAGTAGAGTAAAGCTTAGTTAAGCTAAGCTAGGATAAAGTACAGTAAAGTAGAGCAGAGCTAAGTTTAGCACAACAGACCCTAGAAGAGTAGAGTAGAGCAGAGGAGAGTAAGAGCAGAGTAGAGTAGTGTTGAGCAGAATAGAGTAGGGCAAAGCAGAATAGAGTAGAGCAGAGTAGAATAGAGCTTGGTTAGGCTAAGCTAAGCTAGGCTAGGTTAGAGTAAAGTAGAGTAGAGTAGAGTAGAGTAGAGTATAATAGAGTTGAGTGTAGTAGAGTAGAGCTAGGTTAGGCTAGACTAGGCTAAGCAAGGTTAGGCTTGGTTAGAGTAGAGTAGAGTAAAGTAGAGTAGAGAAAAGTATAGTAGAGCTTGGTTTAGTTAAGCTAGGCTAAGCTAGAGTAGAGTAGAGTATAGTAGAATAGAGCAAAGCAGAGTTATGCATAGTGGAGCAATACAGAGTAAAAAAGAGTAGAGTAGAATAGAGAAAAGAAGGTTAGAGGAAAGCAGAGCAAGCTTAGTTTTGGTAAGGCTAGCTAAGCTAGGTTAGAGTAGAGTAGAGAGTAGAGATGAGAAGAATAGAGCTAAGTTAGGCTTGACAAGGTTAGGCTAGGTTAGAGTAGAGTAGAGCATATACAGTATAGTAGAGGAAAGAAGAGTAGAGTTAATTAAGCTAGGCTAGGCTAGCTTATAGTAGTGTAGAGCAAAGTGGAGTAGTGTAAAGTGGAGAAGAGTAGATTAAAGTAGAGTATAATAGAGTAGAGTTAGGTTAGGCTAGGTTGGGCTCGAGTCGAGTGGAGTAGAGTAGAGTAAAGTATAGTAGAGTAGAGCAGAGAAGAGCAATATAGTAGAGAAGTGCAAAGTTGTGTAGAGCTCATTTAGGCTCTGATAAGTTAGGCTAGGCTAAGCTAGAGTAGAGTAGAGAAGAGTTAGGTTAGGCTTGGCTAGGTTAGCCTAAGTTAGAGAAGAGTTGAGTATAGTAGAGTAGAGTAGAGTAGAGTAAACTAGAGTAGAGCTTGGTTATGTTAGGCTAGGCTTGGAAGGTTAGGCGAGGCTATGAAAGGCTAGGCTTGGCTAGGCCAAAGTGCAGTAGAGTAGAGGAAGGTTAGGTTAGGTTCGACTAAGGTAGGCTATGCAAGACTTGTTTGCAGAAGAGTAGAGTATAGTAGAGTAGAGTTAAGTAGAGTATAGTAAAGTATAGTAATGTAAAGTAGTGTAGAGTAGAGTAAAGTAGAGCTATGTTAGGCAAGGATAGGCTAGGCTAAGCTTGGTTAGGGTAGGCTAGGCCAGGGAAAGCTAGGCTAGAGTAGAGTAGAGTATAGCAGAGCAAGATTAGGCAAGGTTATGCTAGGGAATAGTATAGTAGAGTAGAGTAAAGTAAAGCAGAGTAGAGCAGAGCAAAGCATAGCAGAGTAGAGTCGAGCAGAGTAGAGCATAGTTAAGATAGTCTAGGCTAGGCTAAGCTAAGCTTGGTTAGGGTAAAGTAGAGTAGAGTACAGTACAGTAGAGTAGTGCTAGGTTTGGCTTGGCTAGGGTAAGTTAGGCTAGAGTAGAGAAGAGTAGATTAGAGTAGAATAGGGTAAAGTAGAGTCTAGCTAGGTTAGGCTAGGTAAGGCTACACAAGGGTTGGCTAGGCTGGGCTAGGCTAGGCATGGCTAAGCAATAGTAGAGCAAAGTTCAGTAAAGTAGAGTAGAGTAGAGTACAATTAGGTTAGGCTATGCTAGGCTAGGCTAGGCTAAATTAGGCAAGAGTAGAGCATAACACAGTCAAGATAAGCAGAGTAGAGTAGAGTAGAGCAGAGTATAATAAAATGGAGCATAGTAGGGAAGAGCATAGCAGAGATGAGTAGAGGAAAGTGGAGCTCAATTAGGCTAAGCTAGGCAATGCTATAATTGAGAAGAGCTTAGCAAGGCTAGGCTAAGATAGAGTAGAGTAGAGTAGAGTAGAATAGAGTAAAGTAGAGCAGAGTAGAGCAAAGTAAAGCAGAGTAGAGCAGAGCAGAGGTAGGTTAGGCTAAGCTAGGCCAGAGTAGAATATAGTAGAGCTAGGTTAGGCTAGGATAGGTTAGACTAGGTTGGAGTAGAGTGGAGTAGAGTAAAGTATAGTAGAGTAAAATAGAGTAGAGTAAAGTGGAGTAAAGTATAGTCGAGTAGAGTAGTGTAGAGTAGAGTAAAGCTAGGTTAGGCGAGGCTAGGCTAGGCTTAGTAAGGTAAGGGTAGGCAAGGCTAGGTTAGGATATAGTAGAGTAGAGTAGAGTAGATTATCATAGAGTATAGTATAGTTCGGTTAGGCTAAGCAAGGCTAGAATAGAGTAGAGTAAAGTTGAGTAGAGTAGAGCAGACAAGAGTAGAGCAAAGAAGACCAGAGAAGATTAAAGCAGAGTGGAGTATTTTGGAGCTAAGTCAAGCTAGGCTAGGAAAGGATAGGCTAGAGTAGAGTGGAGTAGAGCTAGGTTAGGTTAGGATAGAGTATAATATAGTAGAGTAGAGTATAGTAAGGAAGAGTAGAACAGAGTAGAGAAAAGCTTAGTAGAATAGTGCATAGCAAGGTTAGTCTAGGATAAGCTAGGCTAGGCTAAGGTAAGCTAGGCTAGAGTAGAGTATAGTGGAGTAGAGCTAGGTTAGGCTAGCTTATGCTAGGCTAGGCAAGGATAGGCTAAACAAGGCAAGGCTAGAGTAGAATAGAGTAGAGTAGAGTTGAGTAGAGTTGAGTAGAGTTTAGTAAACCTAGGTTATGCAAGGCGAGGCTAGAGTACAATAAAGCAGAGTAGAGTATAGCAATGTAGAGTAAAGTAGAGTATAATAGAGCAAAACAAAGTAGAGTAGAGAAGAGTAAGGCAAGGTTAGGCTAGGCTAGGCTAGAGTAGAGTAGACTAGAGCTAGGTTATACTAGGTTAGGCTAGGCTAAGTTATTATATAGTATAGTAAAGTAGAGTAGATTAGTGTAAAGTAGAGTAGGGTAGAGTTGAGTAGAGCAGAGTAAAGCAATGCTAGGCTAGGCTAGCCTATGATAAGCTAGGCTAGGCTAAGCTAGGCAAGAGTAGAGTAGAGAAGAGTAGAGTAGTGTAGAGTAGAGGAGAGAAGAGGAGAGGAGAAACAAGGAGAGGAGAGCAGAGCAGAGTGGAGCAGAATATAGTAAACCAGAGTTGAGTAGAGTAGAGCAGAGTAGAGCTTAGTAGAGGAAAGTAGAGTAAAGCCCAGAAAAGTAGAGCAGAGTAGAGCAATGTGAGATGTTGCTAGGCTACACTAGGCTTAAGTAGAGTAGAGCAGAGTATAGTAGAGTAGAGTATAGCAGAGCTAGGTTAGTATAGGTTAGGCGAGGCTAGGTTAGAATAGTGTAGAGTAGAGTAGAGTGTAGTAGAGTGGAGTGGAGTAGATTAGAGCATATTAGAGTAGAGTAGATGAGAGCTAGGTTAGGTTGGGCTAAGGTTAGGCTAAGTTATTATAGAGTATAGTAGAGTAGAGTAGATTAGTGTAGAGTAGAGTGGAGTAGGGTAGAGTAGAGTAGAGTAGAGTAAAGCAATGCTAGGCTAGGCTAGCCTATGATAAGCTAGGCTAGGCTAAGCTAGGCAAGAGTAGAGTAGAGAAGATTAGAGTAGAGTAAAATAGAGTACAATATAGTAGAGTAGAGTAAGGCTAGGTTAAGCTAAGGTAGGCTAGAGTAGAGTAGAGTATAATAGAATAGAATAGAGTAAAGTAGAGTTGAGCAGAGTAGTACATAGCATAGTAGGACAAAGTAGAGTATAGTAAAGCAGGGTAGAGCAGAGTGGAATAGAGAAGGGCAAAACAAAGTAGACCATGCAGAGTAGGAAAGAGCAAAGGAGAGCTGAGCTGAGCTTACACAATAGAGTAGAAAAGAGCAAAGTTGGGTAAAGCAGAGTAAAGTGAAGTAGAGCTAGTTTGGCTTGGCGAGGTTAGGCTAGGTTAGAGTAGAGAAGTTCATAGTAGATTAGAGAAGAATAGAGTAGAGCAGAATAGGGTAGAGCAATGTAGAGCTGAGCAGAGCAGAATAAAGTAGAGCAAAATAGAGAATAGCTAAGAAAGCAAAGTTAAGTGAAGTTAGGTTAGGCTAGGCTTGGCTTGGCTCAGCTAGGCTAGTCTTGGCTAGGCTAGACTAGGATAGGGTAGAGCAGAGCTAGTTTAAGCCAGGTTAGGTTATAGTAGAGCAGAGTGTGGTAGAGTAAAATAGACTAGTGGAGTAGAGTATAGTATAGTGGAGTAGAGTTGAGTAAAGTAGAGTAGAGTAGAGTTAGGCAAGGCAAGGCTAGGATAGGCTAAGCAACATTATGCTAGAGTAGAGAAGAGTAGAGTAGAGTATAGTAGAGCTGAGTAGAGTAGAGTAGAGTAGTGTTAAGTTAGGTTAAGTTAAGCAAGAGTAGAATAGAGTAAAGTAAAATAAATTAGAGTAGAGCAGAGCAGAGAAGAGCAGAGAAGAGAAGAGCAAAGCAAACTAAAGTAGAGCAAAGTAGAGTAGAGTAGAGCAAAGTAGAATAGAGCAAAGAAGCTAAAGCAAAGGAGTAGTGCAGAGTAGAGTTAGGTTAGGGGGAGCTAGGCTAGGCTAGGCGAGGCTAAGCTTGGTTGGAGTTGAGTAGAGTAGAGTAGAGAAGAGTAGAGTTGAGTAGAGTTGAATAGAGTAAGGTAGAGTAGAGTAGAGGATAGTATAGTAGAGTAATGCAGAGTAGTGTAGAATAGAGTTACATTAGGCATGGCTAGGCTAGAGTATAATAGAGTAGATTAGAGTAAAGTAAAGCAGAGCACAATTGAGTAGAGCTGAGTAGAGTACAATAAGCAAAGCAAAGTAGAGCTAGGTAAGGCTATGTTAAGCTAGGCTTGGATAAGCTAGCCTAGAGTAGAGTAGAGTAGAGTAGAGTAGAGCTAGGTTGACCTAGGTTAGGCTAGGCTAAGTTAGAGTAGAGTCGAGTAGATTAGCCTAGAGTAGAGAAGAGTAAAGAAGAGTAGAGCTAGGTCAGGCTAGGCTAGGTTAAGCTAGGTTAGAGTAAAGTAGACTAGAGTAGAGTAGAGTGGAGCATAGTTAGTTTTGGCTAGTCTAGGCTAGGCTATGGTAAACAAGGTAAGAGTAGAGTAAATTAGGGTAGTGTAGAGAAAATTAGAGCTGTGTAGAGTAGATTAGAGTAAAGTAGAGTAGAGTAGAGAAGAGTAGAGTAGAGTAGAGGAGCAAGCAGATTGGAGCAGAGCAAAGCAAAGTAGAACAGAGCAAAGCTAGGTTATGCTAGGCTAGGTTAGAGTAGAGTAGAGTAGAGTAGATTAGAGTAGAGCTCGGTTGGGCTTGGCTAGGTTAGCCTAGGTTTTAGTCGAGTCGAGTAGTGTAAAGTAGAGTAGAGTAGAGTAGAGTTGAGTAGAGTAGTGCGAGGTTAGTTTAGGCTTTGTTCAGCTAGACTAGGGTACGCTAGGTAAGGCTAAGCTAGGCTAAAGTAGAGTAGAGTAGAACAGAGGAGAGTGCAATAGAGTAGAGTGCAATAGAGTAGAGTAGAGTAAAGTAGAGTAGAGTAGAGAAGAGTAGTGTAAATAAGGGAAGAGTAGAGTAGAGTGAAGTAGAGAATAGGAGAGTAGAGCAGAGCAGAGTAGTGAAGAGTAAAGCAAAGTTGAACAAGATTTGGTTAGGCTAGAATAGAGTTGAGTTAGGTCAGGGTAGGCTAGGTTGGGATAGTTTAAAGTAGAGTAAAATAGAACAATGTAGAGTAGAGTAGAGTAGAATAAAGTAGAGTAGAGTAGAGTAGAGGGAGTAGAGTGGAGTAGAGCAGAGCATACTATAGCTAGATTAGGCTAGGCTAGGCTAAGCTAGAGTAGAGTAGAGATAAGTTAAGTTAGACAAAGCTAGGCTAGGATAGAGTATTCTTGTGTGGAGTAGAGTAGAGCAGAGTAGTGCTTAGTTAAGTTAGGCTAGGCTAATATAAGTTATGCTATGATAGGCTAGGCTAGAGTAGACCAAAGTCGAGTAGAATTGAGTAGAGTAGAGTAGAGTAGAGTAGAGCTAGATTACGCTAGGCTAGGCAAGGTCAGGCTTGGCTAGAGTATAATAGAGTAGAGTAGAGCAGAGTAGAGTAGAGCATAGTAGAGCAGAGTTGTACAGATTAGGGGAAAGAAAAGTAGAGCACAATAGAGTGGAGCAGAGTAGAGTAGAGTAAATGAGGGCAAAGCAGAGTAGAGTGGAGTAGAGGAGAGTGGAGTAGAGTAGAGCTTAGTAGAGTAAAGCTAGGTTAGGTTAGACTAGGCTAGGTAAGAGTAGAGTAGAGTAGGATAGAGTAGAGTATAAGAGAGTGGAGGAGATTAGAGTAGAGTATAGTAGAGCTATATTATGCTAGGCAAGGCTAAAGTATAGTAAAGTAGAGTAGAGCTAAGTTAGGCTTGGTTAGGGTAGAGTATAGTAAAATAGAGTAGAGTGGAGGAGAGCAGAGCAGAGCAGAGTTAGGTAGAGTAGAGTAGAGCAGAACTAAGAAGAGTAGAGTAGAGTATAGTAGAGCAAAGCAAAGAAGAGCTAGATTAGGTTCTGCGAGGCTAGGCGAGGCTAAAATAAGCTAGACTAGGCTAGGCTAGGTTAGAGTAGAATAGAGTAGAGTAGATTAGAAGAGAGTTGAATATAATAAAGTAGAGTAGAGTAACATAGAGTAAAGAGCTACATCAGGCAATGCAAGGTGAGAGTAGAGTAGAGTAAAGTTGAGTAGAGTAGAGCTAGGTTAGGTAGAGTAGAGCAAGATTAGGTTAGGCTAGGTTAGGCTAGGCTATGCTTAGCTAGACTAGGCTAGAGTAGAGTAAAGTAGAATAGAGTGGAGGTAGTTAGGCTAAGATAGGCTAGGCAAAGTTAGAGTATAGTAGAGTAGATTGGTGTAGAGTATAGTAAAGTATTATAAAGTGAGGTTAGGCTAAGCTAGGCTAGGCTAGGCTAAGCTAAAGTAGAGTACAACATAATAGAGTAGAGTAGAGTAGAGCTAGGTTAGGCTACGTTAGGCTAGGCTAGGCTAAACTAAATAAGAGTATAATAGAGTAGTGTAAAGTATAGTAGAGTAGAGCAAAGTAGTGCAGAGAAGTGCAGAGAAGTGCAGAGTGGAGCTAGGCAAGGCTAGGTTAGTGTAGAGAAGAGTAGAAAAAGGTTAGGCAAGGCTAGGCTAAGTTTTAATAGAGTAGATTAGAGTGGAGTATAGTAGGGTAGAGAAAACAAAAGCAGAGTTAGGTCAGGCTAAGCTAGTCATGAGTAAAGTAGTGTAGAGTTGGGTAGAGTAGAGTATAATAGAGTAGAGTATAGCAAGGTAAGGCCAGGCTAAGTTAGGCTAGGCTAAACATGTCTAGAGTAGAGTAGAGTAGAAATGAGTGGAGTAGACTAGAGTAGAGCAGAGCAGAGTAGTCGAGAATAGAGCAAAGCATGACTGAGAAATGTAGAGTAGAGCAGAGTAGAGTAGAGTGGAGCATAGTAGAGTAAAGCAATTTAAAGCAGAGTAGAGCCAGGTAAGGCTAGGTTATGCTAGGCTAGGCTATGTTAGAGTAGAGTATAGTAAAGCTGGATTGGGCTGGGCTAGGTTATGCTAGGTTTGAGTAAACTATAGTAGATTAGAGTATAGTAGAGTATAATAGAGTAGGATAGAGTAGAACTAGGTTAAGTTAGGCTTGGATAGGCAAGGCTAAGCTAGGCTAGGGAAGTCTAGGATAGGTTAGAGTAGATTAGAGAAGAGTAAGTAGAGTAGACTATTACTAGGTTTTGCTAGCTATGTTGGGCGAGGAAAGAGTAGAGTAGGGTAGAGTAGAGAAGAGCAGAGCCTAATAGAGTAGAGTATAGTAGAATAGAGTAGTATAGAGCAGAGCATAAAAGAAAAAGTAGAGTTGAGCATAGCATAAGAGAGTAGAGAAGAGCAGAGTAGAGTGGAGCCAGGTTAGGTTTGGATAGGCTTGGCTATGCTAGACTAGGGTAGAGTAGAGCTATTTTAGGCTAGGCTATGTTAGGCTAGGTTAGACTAGAGTTGAGTAGAGTAGAGTAGAGGTAGGTTAGGCGAAGCTATGCTAAGCTAGGTTTGGCTTGGCTATGCTAAGCTAAAGTAGAGTAGAGTAGAATATAATAGATTAGAGTTAGGTTAGATTAGGCTAGCAAGGCTAGGCTAGAGTACAATAAAGTAGAGTAGAGTGGAGTTAAGTAGAGTAGAGCAAATGAGGATAGAGCAGAGTAGTGTAGAGTAGAATAAACCAGAGTAGAGTGGAGTAGAGAAGAGGAAAGCAGAGTGGAGTTGAGCTAGATTAGGCTAAGTTAGGCAAGGCTAAGCTAGGTAAGGTTAAATTAGAATAGAGTAGAGTAAAGTAGAGTAGAGTAGAGTTGAGTAGAGTAGGGTAGAGTATAGTATAGTATAGTAGAGTAGAGCTAGGTTATGCTAGGCTAGGCTTGCTTTGGCTAGGCTAGAGTACGATAGACTAGTGTAAAGTAGAGCATGGTTATGTTAGGCTAGGCTAGGCTCGTTTAAGCTAGAGTAGAATATACTAGAGTAGAGCAGAGTAGAGTAAAGTATAGCAAAGTAAAGAAGAGTAGAGCATAGTTAGGTTAGGGTAGGCTAGAGTGGAGTAGAGTAAAGTAAAATAGTGTAAAGATAGGTTAGGCTAGTCGAGTAGAGCAGCGAAGAGTAGGGTATAGTAGAGTGTTACGGAGTATAGTAAAGTAGAATAATGTAGAGCTAGGTTAGGCTAGTTTCTATTAGGCTAGATAAGATTAGGGTAGAGTAGAGTATTAATAGAGAATAGTATAGTAGAGTAGAGTAGAGTAGAGCTAGATTATGTTAGGCTATGCTAGGCTAGAGTAGAGTCGAGTAGAGTAAAGGAGCAGAGCAGAGCAAAGCAATTTAGAGTTAAGCAGAGCAGAGCAGAAAAAAGTAGAGCAAAGCTAGGTTTGCCTAGGTTGAGTTAGGCTAGGTTTTGCTAGGCTAGGCTTAGCTAATGCTAAGCTAGGCTAGAGTACCATAGATTATAGTAAAGTAAAGTAGGGTGTAGTAGAGTTAGGTTAGGCTAGGCTAGCTTAGAGTAGAGTAGAGCAGAGTAGAGTGCAGTAGAGTAGAGTAGAGTAAATAGAGCTAGGTTAGGTTCGGCTAAGCAATAGGCTAAGTTAAGCCAGGGTAGGCTAGGATAGGCAAGAGTAGAGTTGAGTAGAGTGGAGTAGAGTGAAGATGAGTAGAGTAGAGTATAATTGAGTAGAGCTTGGTTAGGCTAAGCTAGGCTAAGGAAGGCTCGAATAGAGTAGAGGATAATAGAGCAAAGTGGAATAGAGCAGAGATAAGCAGAGTAGAGTGGAGCAGAGCAGAGAAGAGCTAAGTTAGTCTAGGTAAGTCTAAGTTGGCCAGGGTTAGGGTAGGTTAGGTTATGCTATGCTAGACTAAGTTATAATAGAGTAGAAGAGAGCAGAGTAGAGTACAGTAGTGTAGAGCAAACTAGAGTAGAGTTCATTAAAGGTAGGTTATGCAAGGCTAAGCTAGGCAAGGCTAGGGTAAGCTAGGCTATGCTAGGCTATGCGAGAGTAGGGTAGAGTACCACTAAGTTAGGCTGAGCTAGGCTAGAGTATAGATCATAGCAGAGCAGAGAAGAGCAGAGCTGAGTAGAGAATAGTAGAGCAGAGTAAAGCAGAGCATAGCAGAGTAGAGCATAGTGAGTAGAGCTAGCTTAGGCTAGGCTAGGCTAGGTTAGGAAATGCTAGCTAGAGTAGAGTAGAAGAGTAAAGTAGAGTGTAGTAGAGCTTAATTAGGCTAAGTGAGGCTAGGTTATAGTGGAGTAAAATAAAGTAGAGTAGAGTAGAGTAAAGTGGAGTAGAGTAGAGTAAAGTGGAGTATAGTAGAGTAGAGCTCGATTAGGCGAGGGAAGGCTAGGCTGGGGTAGTCTATGGTCGGCTAGGATTGGCTAGGCTAGGCTAGAGTAGAGTAGAGTTGGGTAGAGTAGAGTAGAGTAGAGTAGAGCTTGCTTAAGTGATGCTAAGCTAAGCTAGAGTAGAGTAGAGTAGAGTAGAGCTTGCTTAAGTGATGCTAAGCTAAGCTAGAGTAGAGTATAGAAGAGTAGGGTAGAGTATGGTAGAGTAGAGTAAAGTATGTTATAGTAGAGTAATGTAGATTATAGTAGATTAGAGTAGAGTGTGGTAAAGTAGAGCATAGTAGACTAGAATGGAAGATTGGGGAGGAGAGGAGTGTAGAGTAGAGTAGAGAAGAGTAGAAGAGCAGAGTAGAGTTGAGCACAGTAAAGCCGAGCAAAGCAGAAAAGAGCAGTGTAGAGCAAAGTTGAGCAAAGCAGAGCTGAGTTAAATTGATCTAGGTTAGGTAAGGCTAGGCTAGGCTGTGATAGGATAGAGTAGAGTAGAGTAATGTAAAGGATAGTAGAGTAGAATAAAGCTAGGTTTGGCTAGGCAAGGTGAGGCTTGAGTAGTGTAGAGTAGGGTAGAGTATAGTAGAGTATAGTAGAGTAGAGTGTTGTAGGGTTAAGCAAGGTTAGGCTAGGCTATGCTATGCTAGGATAAGCTATGTTAGGTTATGCTAGGCTAGAGTAAAGTAGAGTAGAGTAGTGCTTGATTAGGCTTGGCTAGGCTAGAGTAGAGTAGAGTAGAATATAGTAGAGAAGAGTAGACTAGAGTAAAGTAGAGAAGAATAAAGCATTATAAACCAGACTAGAGTAGTATAGAGTAGAGCAGAGCAGTACAGAGCAGAACAGAGTAGAGTAGAGTAGAGTGGAGAGAATAAAGTAGAGTAGAGCTCATTTAGGCTAAGATTCGCTAGGCTAAGGCATGCTAGGCTAGGTTAAAGTTGAGTAAAGTAAAGTAGAGCAGTATAGAGGAGAATAGAGCAGAGTAGAGCAGAGTAGAGCTATGTTAGCTTATGTAGGTTAAGTTTGTTTAGGTTAGGCTTGGGTAGAGTAGAGTAGAGTAGATTAGAGTTGGTTAGAATAGAGTTGAGTTTGGGTATGCTAAGTTAGGCTAGGAAAGGCTAAGCTAGAGTAGAATAGAATAGAGGAGAATAGAGTTGAGTAGAGCAAAGTAATGCAGAGTAGAGAAGATTAGAGCAGAGCAGAGTAGAGATGAGTAGAGTAGAGTAGAGCTAGGTTAAGCTTGGATAGGCTTGGTTAGGCATAACTAGAGTATAATAGAGTAGATTAGAGTAGAGATAGGTTAGGTTAGGCTTAGCATGGCTAGGTTAGGCTAGGCTAGGATAGTCTATGTTAAGCTAGAGTAGAGTAGAGTAGAGTAGAGTAGAGGTAGGTTAGGCTGGGTTAGGATAGGCTATTATAATAGAGTAGAGTAGAGTAGAGCTGAGCAGAGCATAACAGAGAAAAATAGAGCAGAGTAGGGAAGAGTAGAGTAGAGCATAGCAGAGCAGAGAAGAGTAGAGCTTAGAAGAGCAGAGCATAGTAGAGTATAGTAGAGCAGAGCAGAGTAGAGAAGAGTAGAGTTGAACAGAGTAGAGTAGAGCAGAGTAGAGTAGAGTAGAGTAGAGCTGAGCTATGTTATGTAAGGCTAGGCTAGGGTAGGATAGGGTAGAGTAGAGGAGAATAGAGCAGAGTAATGTAGAGTAGAGCTTTGTTAGGCTAGGAAAAACTAGGCAAGGCTAAGCTAGGTTAAGCTAGAGTATAGTATAGTAGCGTAGAGCAGAGTATAGTAGAGTATAGTAAAGAAGAGTGGAGTTGAACAAGGTTTGGCTAGGCTAGGCTATGCAAGGATAGGCTATGTTAAGCTAGGCTAGACTGGAGTAGAGTATAGTTGAGTAGAATAGAGCTTGTTTAGGTCAGGCTTGGCTAGAGTAGAGTAGAGTAGAGAAGAGTAGAGTAGAGCAGCATAGAGTAGAGCTGAGAAAAGTAGAGCATTGTAGAGCAGAGTAGAGCAGTATAGAGAAGAGTAGAGTAGAGTAGAAGAGAGTAGAGTAGAGTAGGGTAAAGAGAGTAGAATAGAGTCGAACTAGTTTAAGCTATGCTATGAAAGGCTAGGCTATGTTAAGTAGAGTAGAGTAGAGTAGAGGGAAATATAGTAGAGTAGAGTAGAGTATAGTATAGTAGCCTAGAGTTAGTATAACAGAGTAGAGAAGAGTAGAGTAGAGCGAAGCAGTAAAGAGCTGAGCAAAGTAGAGAAGATTAGAGTAGAGCAGAGTGGAGCAGAGCAGAGCAAAGTAGAGTAAAGCTAGTTAAGCTTGGATAAGCTAGGCTTGGTTAGGCTAGGCTAGAGCATTATTGAGTAGAGTAGTCTAGAGCTAGGTTAGGATAGGCTAGGCTTGGCTAGGTTAGGCTAGGCAAGGCTAGGATTTTCAAGGCTATGTTTGAGTAGTGTAGAGTAGAGTATAGTAGATTAGAGCTAGGTTAGACTATGCATGGCAATGCTCTTTGAGAGTACAATAGAATAAAGTAGAGTATAGTAGAGTAGAGTAGAGTAGAGCATAGCAGAGAAAAGTAGAGTAGAGTAGAGTATAGCAAAGTAGAGAAGAGTAGAGCTAGGTTAGTCTAGGTTAGGATTGGCTAGGCTAGCCAAGGGTTGGCTAGATAAGGCTAGGCTAGGCTACAGTAGAGTGGATTAGAGTAGAGCTAGGTTAGCCTAGGCCTTGGTAAGCTTGGATAGAGTAGGGTAGCAAAGAGTATAGTAGAGTATAATAGAGTAGAGTAGAGTAGAGTAGAGTGTTGTAGAGTAGAGTTAGGTTAAGCTATGCTAGGCTAGTAGGCTAGGTTAAGCTAGGCCAGGGTAGGCTAAAGTAGTGTAGAGTGAGTATAGTAAAGCTTAGTTAAGTTTTACTAGGTTAGGTTAGGCTAAGCTATAGTAGAGAAGATTAGAGTAGAGCAGAGTGGAGCAGAGCAGAGCAAAGTAGAGTAAAGCTAGTTAAGCTTGGATAAGCTAGGCTTGGTTAGGCTAGGCTAGAGCATTATTGAGTAGAGTAGTCTAGAGCTAGGTTAGGATAGGCTAGGCTTGGCTAGGTTAGGCTAGGCAAGGCTAGGATTTTCAAGGCTAGATAAGGCTAGGCTAGGCTACAGTAGAGTGGATTAGAGTAGAGCTAGGTTAGCCTAGGCCTTGGTAAGCTTGGATAGAGTAGGGTAGCAAAGAGTATAGTAGAGTATAATAGAGTAGAGTAGAGTAGAGTAGAGTGTTGTAGAGTAGAGTTAGGTTAAGCTATGCTAGGCTAGTAGGCTAGGTTAAGCTAGGCCAGGGTAGGCTAAAGTAGTGTAGAGTGAGTATAGTAAAGCTTAGTTAAGTTTTACTAGGTTAGGTTAGGCTAAGCTATAGTAGAGTAGAGTAGAGTAGGGTAGAGTTGAGCATAGTAGAGCAGGGCATAAGATAGAAGGGTAGAAAAGAGCAGAGCAAAAATGAGCAAAGTAGAGTAGGGTACAATAAAATAGAGTAGAGCAGAGAAGAGTAGAGCAAAGCATAGTAGAGTAGAGCTAGCTTAGGCAAAGCAAGACAAGGTAAGACAAGGTTAGATTAGAGTAGATTAGAGCTAGGTTAGGCTAGGCTATGTGAGTACAATAGTGTAGAGTATAGTATAATAGAGTAGAGGAGAGCAAAGCATAATAGAGAAAAGTAGAGTAGAACAGAGTATAGCAAAGTAGAGTAGAGCAGAGCTAAGTTAGGCTAAGCATGTCTTGGCCAGGTTAGGCTAGAGTAGAGTAGAGTAAAGTAGAGCTAGGTTAGCCTAGGCTTGGCTAAGCTAGGTTAGAGTAGGATAGAGTAGAGTATAGTAGAGTAGATTAGAGTAGTGTTGAGAAGAGTATAGTAAAGTGGAGTAGAGTATTGTAGAGTAGAGTAGAGTAGATTAGAGTAGATCTAGGTTAGGCAAGGCTAGCTTGGTTAGGGTAGGCTAGGCGAGGCTAAAGTAGAGTAGATTAAAGTATAGTAAAGTAGAGTGGGGGTGAGTAGAGTAGAGTAAAGCTTTGTTAAGATTGGTTAGGTTAGGCTAGGCTAGAGTAGAGTAGAGTAGAGTAGAGAAAGTAGAGTTGGGTAGAGCAAAATAGTGCAGAGCAGAGAAGAGCAGCTAAGTTAGGCTAAGGTAGGCTAGGCAAGACATTATTATAGTAGAATAGAGTTGAGTAGAATAGAATAGAGTAGAGTAGAGTAGAGTAGAGTAATGTAGTGTATAGTATAGTAGAGTATAGTAGAATAAAGTAGAGCCATGTTAGGCTAGGTTAGGAAAGGCAAGATTTGGCTAAGCTAGAGTAGAGTAGATAAGAGTAGGACAGAGCAAGTTTAGGTTAGGCTAGGCTAGAATAGAATAGAACAAAGTAGAGCAGAGCAGAGTAAAGTCGAGCTGAGCTAAGAAGAGTGGAGCAGAGCAGAGAAGAGAAGAGCTAGGTAAGGCTAAGCTAGAGTGGAGAAAAGTAGAGTAGAGTAGAGTAGAGCTTGGTTAGGCTAGACTAGGATATAATAGAGTAGAGCAGAGTAGAGTAGAAAAAAGTATAGTAGAATATATTAGAGTATAGTGTAGTAGAGTATAGTAGAGGTAGGTTAGGCTAGGCTAAGCTAGGTTAGGTTAGGCCAGGATTGGCTAGGCTAAGTAAGAGTAAGCTAGAGTAGAGCAAAGTAGGGTAGAGTAGAGTAGAGTAGAGTAGAGCAGAATAGAACTAAATTATGCCAGGTTAAGCTAGGCTAGAGTTGAGTAGAGTGGAGTGGAGTTGAGTAGAGTAGAGCAGAGTAGAGTAGAGCAGAGCAGAGCTGAGTAGAGTAGAGCAAAGCTAGCTAGGCTAATGTAGAGTAGAGTAGAGTATAGTAGAGTAGAGTTGAGTTGAGTAGAGTAGAGTAAAGCTAGGTTAGGCTAGGCTAGGCTTGGTTAGAGTATAGTAGAGTAGAGTAAAGTAGAGTTGAGTAGAATAGAGTATAGGAGATTTGAGCTGAGTAGAGCAGAGTGGATTAGAGCTTAAACAAGAAGAGCAGCCTAAGGCCAAGCTAGGCTATGCTAGGCAAAGCTGTGTTAGGGTACGCTAGGCTTTGTTTGCCTAGGCTAGGCTTGAGTAGAGTAGAGCAAAGTAAAGTAGAGTATTATGGAGTAGAGTACAGTAGAGTAGAGTAGAGGACAACAAAGCAGAGCGAAGAAGAGCAGAGAAGAGTACAAGAAAGCAAAGCATAGTAGAGAAGAGTGGAGTAAAGGAGAGGAGAGTTGTGCAGAGCAGAGTAGAGCACAGTAGAGTAGAGCACAGCAGAGTAGAGCTGAGTAGAGCAAGGTTATGCTATGCTAGGCTAGGCAAGGCTTGGAGATGCTCGGATATAGTAGACTAGAGTAGAGTAGAATAGAGTAGAGTTGAGTAGATTAGAGCTAGGATAAGCTACGCTAAGCTAGGTTAGGGTATCGTAGAGTATAGTAGAGTAGAGTATGATAGAGTGGAATGAAGTTGAATAGAGCTAGGTTAGTCGAGGCTAGCTTAGAGTAGAGTAGAAAAGAGCTTGGTTAGGCTAGGCTAGGCTAGAGTAAAGTAGAGTGAAGAAGAGTAGTGTAAGGTAGACTATAGCTCGGTTAGGCTAGGCTAGGCTAAGATGGAGTAGAGTAGAACATAGTAGATAGGATTAGAGAAAAGTAGAGCAAAAAAGAATAGAGTAGAGAATAGTAGGGTACAGTAGAGTAGAGTAAAGCAAAGTAGAGCTTCGGTAGGCTAAGCTATGCTGGTTAGAGTAGAGTAGAGTAGAGTGGAGTGGAGTAGAGTATAGCAGAGTAGAGTAGAGTATGGTACAGTATAATAGAGTAGAGTAGAGTAGAGTAGAGCTAGGATAGGCTAAGCAAGGCTAAGCTAGGCTAGGCATGGTGAGGCTAGTTAGAGAAGAGTAGATTAGAGTAGAGCGAGGTTAGGTTAAGATGGGCTTGGCTCGACATGGCTAAAGTAGAGAAGAGTAGAGCAGAGTAGAGTAGAGAAAAGTAGAGCAGAGAAGAGCAGAACTAGGTTTCGCTAAGTAAGGTTGGGCTCATAGAGTAGAGTTAGGTTAGGTTATCCTAGACCAAGGCTTGGCTATTATGAGTAGAGTAGAGAAGGTAGTTTAGAGCAGACTAGAGCTCAGTTTGGTTAGGCTATGCTAGACTAGAGTGGAGCAGAGTAGAGTAGAATAGACTAAAGCAAATCAAAGAAGAACAAAGAAGAGTAGACAATAATAACATAGAATAGAATAGAGCAGAGCAAAGCAAAGTAGAATAGAGTAGAGTAGAGTAAAGCTTGGTTATTCTAAGCTAGGCTAGGTTAAAGTAGAGTAGAGTGTAATAGAGTGGAGTACAGTAGAGTAGCATAGATTAGAGTAAAATAAAGGATAATAGAGTATAGTAGAGGAGAGTAGAGCTAAGTTAGGCTAGGTTAGGTTATGCTATGCTAGGAAAGGTGAGGCTAGCTTGAGTAGAGTAGATTAGAGTAGAGCTAGGTTAGGTTATGCTAGGCTAGCCTCAGCATGGCTAAAGTAGAGAAGAATAGAGTAGAGTAATGTAGAGTAGAGTAGAGCAGAGTAGAGTTAAGTAGAGCAGAGCAGAGCTAAGTTAGGCTAAGGTAGGTTAGGCTAGACTAGGCAATGCTAGGTAAGGTTGTGCTAAAGTCAGGTATAATAGAGCAGAGTAGAGTAGAGCTGAGCTAGGTTAGGTGAGGCTAGACAAGGCTAGGCTAGAGTAGAGTAGAGTAGAGTAGAGTAGAGTAGAGCAGAGTAGTGTACAGCAAAGAAGAGTAGAGCAGAGCAGAACGCAACATAAAAGAGTAGAGCAGAGCAAAGCTTGGCTAGGTAAGCTAAGCTAGGCCAGGCTAGAGTAGCGTAGAGCAAAGTAGAGTTGAGCTAGATTAGGTAAGCTATGTTAGAGAAGAGTAGAGTAGAGTAGAAGAAAGGAGAGGAGAGGAAAGGAGAGCAGAGTAGAGTAGAAGGGAGCAGAGCATAGCATAGTAGGGTAAAGCATAGAAGAGTATGGTAGAGTAGAGCAGAGAAGAGTAGAGCTCGATTAAGCTTGCAAGAGTAGAGTAGAGTAGAATAGAGCTAAGCTAGGTTAGGTTAAGTTACTCTAAGCTAGGTTAGGCTAGTCTAGGCTAGGTTAAAGTAGAGTGGTATAGTAAAGTAGATTAGAGTAGAGCTAGGTTAAACGATGTTAGGTTAGCCTAGGTTAGGACAAAGTATAGTAGAGTATAGTGGAGTAGAGCAAAGAAGAACAAAGTAGAATCGTGTAAAGCAAATTAGAGTAGAGTAGAGTAGGAGCAAAGTAAAGTAGAGTAGAGTAGAGTAGAGTAGAATAGAATAGTACAGAGCTAAGCAGAGTAGAGAGGAGAAGAGGAGAGCAGAAGAGAGAAGAGCAGAGAATAAAAAAGTATAGCAAAATAGAATAGAGAAGAGTAGAGTAGAGTAGAGCAGAGATAAGTTAGGTTAGACTATTCTAGGCTAGAGTAGAGTAGAGTACAATAGAATTGAGTACAGCTAGGTTAGGTTAGGCTTGTCAAAGCTAGTTAAAGTAAGGTAGAGTAGAGTAGAGTAAAGTTTAGTAGAGTAGAGCAAAACTAGGTTTGGTTGGGCTAAGCTAAGCTAGGCTAGGCAAGGTTAGGGTAGGCCAAACTATGCTAGAGTAGAGTATAGTAGAGTAGACTAGAGCAGGGTATAGTAGAGTAGAGCTAGGTTAGGCAAGGCTTGGCTAGGCTTAGCGAGGCAAGGCTAGAGTAAAGTAGAGTAGAGTTGAGTAGAGCAATGCAGAGTAGAGTAGAGGTAAGCAGAGAAGAGTAGAGTAGAGAAAAGTTATGCTAGGCTAGGCTAGGGAAAGCTAAGCTAGGCCAGGTTAGGTTAGGCTAAGAAAGGCTAGGTTAGAGTAGAGTAGATTAGAGCAGAGTAAAGTAGAGTAGAGTAGACCTAGGTTAGGTTAGGCAAAGCTAGGCAAGGCTAGGCTAGGCTAGTCTAGAATAGAGTAGAGTATAGCTAATCTAGGCTACGGGAGGCTAAAGCATGGAGCAAAGCATAGTGGAGTAGAGAAGGGCAGAGCAGTGAAGAGTAGAGAAGAGCAGAGCAGTGCAGAGTAGTGTTGAGTAGATCATAGCATAATAGAGCAAAGTAGAGCAAGCTTAGGTTAGGGAAGGCTAGGCTAGGCTAGGTAAGGTTAGGCCAAAGTAGAGTATAGTAAAGCTGAGTAGAGTATAGTAAAGCTTGGTTAAGCTTGGCTAAGCTAGGTTTTAGTGTAGTAGAGGAAAATAGAGTAGAGTAAAGTACAATAGAGTGGAGTATAGTATAGTAGAGTAGAGCTAGTTTAGGCTAGGCTAGTATAGGCGAGGCTAAGCTAGAGTAGGATAGAGTTGGGTAGAGTAGAGTAAAGTATAGTTGAATGAAGTAGGGTAGAGTAGAGTTTACTTAGGCTAAGCTAGGCTAGGCCAGAGTAAAGTATAGTAGAGTAGATAATGGTAGAGCAGAGTACAGTAGAGTAGAGGAGAGGAGAGGGTAGCTGTGCAGATTAAAGTAAAATAAAGCAGAGAAAAGAGAGTAGTGTAGAGTAGAGTAGAGCAGAGTAAAGCAGAGTTGAGATAAGTTATGCTAGGTTAGGATAGGCTAGAAAAAGATAGAGTAGAATAAAGTAGAGTAGAGTAGAGTAGAGTAGTGTAGAGTAGATTATAGTAGAGTAAAGTAGAGCTAGGCTAGGCTAGGCTAGGCAAGGCTAGGGTAGGCTAGGCTAGACTTTGTTAGAGTTAAGCAGTGTAGAGTAGAGTAGAATAGAGTAAAGTAGAGTAAAGTATATTATAGTAAAGTAGAGTAGAGTGGACTAGGTTAGAGTAGAGTAGGGCAGAGTAGAGTATAATAGAGTATAGTATAGTATAATATAATTGAATAGAGTAGAGTAGAGTAGAGCAAGATTAAGCTAGGCTAGGTTAGGCTAGCCTATAGTAGAGTAGAGTAAAGTAGAGAAGAGTAGAGTAGAAAAGAGTAGAGTAGAGCAAAGTGAAGTGGAGTGGAGAAGAGCAGAGTAGAGTAGAGCAGAGCAGAGCTAGGTTAGGCTAGGCTAGGCGAGAGGTTAATAGAGTAGAGTAGAATAGAGTAGTGTAGAGTAGAGTAGAGCAAGGTTAGGCTAGACTAGGCTAAGCAAGGTTAGGCTTGGCTAGAGTAGAGTAGAGTAGAGTAAAGTAGAGTAGAGAAGAGTATATTAGAGATTGGTTTGGTTAAGCTAGGCGATGCTAGAGTAGAGTCGAGTATAGTAAAATAGAGCAGAGCAGAGCTGTGCATAGTAGAGCAATGCAGAGTAAAAAAGAGTAGAGTATAATAGAGAAGAGACTGTTAGAGCAAAGTAGAGCAAGCTTAGTTTTGGTAAGGATAGACTAAGCTAGGTTAGAGTAGAGTAGAGAGTAGAATTGAGAAGAATAGAGCTAAGTTAGGCTTGACAAGGCTAGGCTAGGTTAGAGTAGAGTAGAGTAGAGTGGAGCAGAGCTAGGTTAGGATATGATAGGCTTGGGTAGGCTAAATTAGGCCAGGCTTGGCTAAAGTGGGGTAGAGTAGAGTAAAGTAGAGTAAAGAAGAGTAGAAAAAAGCAGAGCAGAGTGGAGTTAAGTAGAGTAGAGAAAAGGAGGGTAGAGTCAAGAAGAGTAGAGTAGGGATAGGTTAGGGTAAGATAGGCTAGGCCACGCTAGGTTAGAGTAGACTACAGTTGAGTATAATAGTGTAGAGTAGAGTAGAGTACAATAAAGCTATGTTAGGCTAGGCTAAGCTGGGCTAGGTTTGAGTAGAGTAGAGTAATGTAGAGTAGAGTAGAGTATAGTAGAGTAGAGCAGAGCTAGGTTAGGTTAAGCTAAGCAATGCTAGGGTAAGATCGGCTAGGCTAAGCTATGGTAGAGTAGAGTAGAGCCATATTAGGTTAGGCTAGGGCTGAGTAGACTAGAGTTCAGAAGAGTAGAAAAGAGCAAAGCAGAGTAGAGTAGAGTAGAGAAGAGAAAAGTAGAGTAGAGAAGAACAGAATAGAGCAAAGTAGAGCAGAGCAGGGTAGAGCTAAGTGAGGCTAAGCAAGCCTCGGCTACGTTAGAGTGGAGTAGAGTGGAGTAGAGTATAGTAGAGTAGATTATAGTTGTGAGAGTATAATATAGTACAGTACAGTAGAGTAGAGTAGAGCTTTGTTTTTCGAGGCTTAGTGGGGATAGGCTAGGCTAGGCAAGGTTAGGCTAGCTAGATTAGAGTATAGTAGAGTAGAGTAGAGTATAGTATAGCATGGTTATGTTAGGCTAGGATATGTTGACGTAGAGTAGAGTAGAGTAGAGCAGAGCAGAGCAGAGTAGAGTAGAGCAGAGCATAGTAGAGCATAACAGAGCAAGGTGGTGCAAAGTAGAGCAAAGTAAAGTAAAGCAAAGCTGTGTAGAGTAGAGTAGAGAAGAGTAGAGCTAAGTTAAGCTAAGCTATACTAGGCTAGGATAGCTTAAAGTAGAATTGAGTAGAGTAGATTAGAGTAGAGTTGAGCAAGGTTAGGCTAGGCTAAGCTAAGTTTGAGTAGAGGTAGTAAAGTATAGTAGATTAGAGTAGAGTAGAGTTAAATAGAATAATGTATTGTAGTGTATGGTAAGGTAGAGTAGAGTATAGCTAGGTTAAGTAAGGCTTGGCTATGGTAGGCTTGGCTAGGCTACTGTGGAGTGGAGTAAAATAGTGTATAGTAGAGCAACGTTAGAATAAGCTAGGCTATGCTAGAGTATAGTAGAGTCGAGTGGAGTAGAGTATAGTAGAAGTAATTTGAGTAGAGTTGAGTTGAGTAGAGTAGAGCTCAATTAGGCTAGGCTAGGTTAGGCTTAGCTAGGCTTGGTTAGAGTAGAGTAGAATAGAGTAGAGCAAAGCATAGCAAAGTGGAGTAGAGCAAAGTAGAGTAGAGAAGAGAAGAGTAGAGCTAAGTTTATCTAAGCTAGGTTGGGCTATGCTAGGTTAGAGTAGAGTAGAGTAGGGTAGAGTAGAGTATAATAGAGTATAGTATAGTATAGTAGAGTAGAGTAGAGTGGAGAAAGATTAGGCTAGGTTTGGCTAGCATATAGTATAGTAGAGTAGAGTAGAGAAGAGTAGAGCAGAGAAGAGCAGAGTAGAGCAAAGTGATGCAGAGTGAAGCAAAGAATAGTAGAGTAGCACAAAGCAGAGCTAGGTTAGGCTAGGCTAGTCAAGAGGTTAATGGAGTAGAGTAGAATAGAATAGTGTAGAGTAGAGTAAAGCTAGGTTTTCCTAAGCTTGGCAAGGCTAGAAGAGGCTAGGTTTGGAATACAGTAGAGTAGAGTGGAGTAAAGCAAAGTAGAGTATAGTAAAACAGAGTAGAGTAAAGTAGAGCAAGGTTAGGCTAGGTTGGGCCAGAGTAAAGTAGAATAGAGAAGAGTATAATAGAGTACAACATAGTTGAGTTGGGTTAGCCTAAGCTAGGGTAGGCTAGGTTAGAGTAGAGTCGAGTAGAGTAGAGTAGAGTAGAGTATAGTAGAGTAGAGTAGAGCTAGGTTAGGCTATGCTAGGCTAGGTTAGCCTATCCTAGAGTAGAATAGAGTTGAGCAAGGTAGGCTAGGCTAGGTTAGAGTAAAGTAGAGTAGAGTAAAGTAAAGTAGAACTAGTTTAGGCTAGGCTAAGCTAAGCTAGTTTGGTTAGGTTAGGCTAGGCGAGGCTAAGCTAGCTTAGAGTAGATTAGAGTAGAGTAGATCTAGGTTAGGCTAGGCTAAGCTACAGTACAATATAATAGAGTACAGTAGAGAAGGGTAGAACATAGCAGAGCAGAGCAAAGTAGAGCAGAGCCTGAGCAGAGTGGAGTAGAGCAAAGCAGAGTAGTAAAAAAATAGCATAGTAAAGTAGAGTAGAGATGAGCTAGGTTAGGCTATGCTAGGCTTGGGTATGTAAGATTAGGGTGGGCTAGGCTACAGTGGGGTAGAGTAGAGTAAAGTAGAATAAAGAAGAGTAGAGAAGAGCAAAGAAGAGTTGAGTTAAACAAAGTAGAGAAAAGTATAATAGAGTGAAGCAGAGTAGAGTAGAGTATGGTAGAGAGAGGTTAGGGTAGGATAGGCTAGGCCATGCTAGGCTAGAGTAGACTAGAGTTGAGTATAATAGTGTTGAGTAGAGTAGAGTAGAGTACAATAAAGCAAAGTTAGGCTAGGCTAAGCTAGGCTATGTTAAAGTAGAGTAGAGTAGTGTAGAGTAAAGTTTAGTAGAGTAGAGTAGAGCTTGGTTAGGTTAAGCTAGCTAGGCTCCGGCAGGCTCGACAAGGCTAAGCTAAAGTAGAGTAGAGTAGAGCCATATTAGGTTAGGCTAGAGCTTAGTAGAGTAGAGTCCATAAGAGTAGAAAAGAGCAAAGCAAAGTAGAGTGGAGCAGAGGAGAGAAAAGTAAAGTAGAGTAGAGAAGAACAGAGCAAAGTAGAGCAGAGCAGTGTAGAGCAGGGCAGAGCTAGGTAAGGCGAAGCTAGGCTAGGCTAGGTTAGAGTGGAGTAGAATGGAGTAGAGTATAGTATAGTAGAGTAGAGTAGAGTAGAGTAGAGTATAATATAGTATAGTAGAGTAGAGTAGCATAGAGCTTGGTTAATCTAGGCTAGGTGGGGCTAGGCTAGGCTAGGTTAGGTTAGGCTTGGCTATTTTAGAGTATAGTAGAGTAGAGTAGGGTATAGTAGAGCACGATTATGTTAGGCTAGTCTATGTTGAGGTAGAGTAGAGTAGAGCAGAGCAGAGCAGAGTAGAATAGAGTAGAGCACAGCATAGTATAGTAGAGCAAAGCAAGATGGAGCAAAGTGGTGCAAAGAAGAGTGAAGTAGAGCTAAGTAGAGTAGAGTAGAGAAGAGTGGAGCTAAGTTAAGCTAGGCTACTCTTGGCTAGGCTAGCTTAAAGTAGAGTAGATTAGAGCAAGGTTAGGGTAGGCTAAGGTAAGTTGGAGTAAATTAGAGTAGAGAAGAGTAGAGTATAGTACAGTAGAGTAGAGTAGAGTATTGTAAAATAATAGAGTATAGCTAAGTTAAGAAAGGCCAGGCTATGGTAGGCTTGCTAGGTTAGAGTGGAGTAGAGTAGCATGGAGTAAAGTAGAGTAGAGTAGAGCAAGGTTAGACAAGTATAGGCTAGAGTACAGTAGAGTAGAGAAGAGTAGAATAGAGCAGAACAGAGTTGAGAAAAGTAGAGCAGAGTAGAGTAGAATAGAGAAGAATAGAGTAGAGTAGAGTTGAGTTAGGTTAAGCTAGAATAATCTAGAGTAGAGTAGAGTAGAGAAGAATAGAGTAGAGAAGAGTAGAGTAGAGTAAAGCTAGGTTATGCAAGGCTAGGCTAGGTAAAGTTAGAGTAGAGTAGAGTAGAGTAGAGTAGAGTAAAGAAGAGTAGAGTTCGATTAAGCTAGGCAAAGCCAGGCAAGAGATGGCTAGGCTTGGCTAGAGTAGAGTAGAGTAAGGTAAAGTAAGGTATAGTAGAGTAGAGTAAGGCTAGGTTAAGCTAAGCATGGCTAGGCTATGCTAAATAAGGCTATAGTAGAGTAGAGTAGGGTAGAGTTGAGAAGAGTAGACCAGAGTAGAGCTGAGTAGAATAGAGTAGAGATAGGCTAGGCTAGAGTAGAGTAGAGTAGAGTAAATTAGAGTAGAGTAGAGTAGAGCTTGGTTAGGCAAGGTTAGGCTAGGCTAAGTTAGAGTAGAGTAGAATAAAATAAAGTAGATTAGAGTGGAGTAGAGAAAACTAAGGTTAGAAAAGGCTATTCTGGAGTAGAGTAGAGTAGTGTGGAGCAAGGTTAAGCTAAGCTAGGCTAAACTAGGCAAGAGTGGAGTAGAGCAGAGTAGTGTAGAGTTGAGTTGAGTAGAGAATAGCATAGTATATTAAAGCAGATCATAATAAAGTAGAGAATAGTAGAGCAAAGAAGAGCAGAGAAAAGCAGAGCAGAGCATAGCAGAGTAGAGAGAAGCAGAGTAGAGTAGAGCAGAGAAAAGAAGGGTAAAGTAAAGAAGAGCAAAGTAAAGCTAAGTTAGGCTAGGCTATAATAGAGCATAGTATAGTAGAGTTAGGTTATGTTAGGCTAGGCTAAGCTAATTTAGAATAAACTAGAGCAGAACAGAGGTTTTTAGAGTACAGTATAATATAGTTGAATAAAGTAGAGTAGAGCTAGGTTAAGCAAGGCTAGAGTAGGCTAGGCTAGGCTATGCTAGAGTAATGTATAGTAGAGTAGAGTTGAGTTGAGTACAGTAAAGTAGAGCTAGGTTAGGCTAGGTTAAGCTAGGCTAAGTTAGAGTAGAGTAGAAGAGAGCAAATAGAGAAGAGTGGAGTAGGGTAGAGTAGGGTAGAGTAGAGTAGGGCTAGGATAGGCTAAGCTAGCCTAGGTTAGTGTAGAATAGAGTAAAGAAGAGTATAATAGATAGAGTAGAGTAGGGTAGAGTGGAGCAGAGTAGAGCTAGGTTAAGCTAGGCTATCCTATGCTAGAGTAGAGTAGAGCTCTTTTCGACTAGGCTAGGATATGCTAGGCTAGGTAAGACTAGAGTAGAGTACACAAAGGCAGAGCAGAGCAAAGCAGAGTAGAGCAGAGTAAAGCAGACCAAAGTAGAGCGAGGTAGAGTAGAGTATAGTAGAGCTAGGTTAGGCTAAGCTATACTATGATTGGCTAAGGTAGAGTAAAGTAGAGTAGAGTATAGTAGAGTAGAGTGGAGTAGAGTA
Organism: Vanilla planifolia; assembly: GCA_023846275.1. Classification (NCBI taxonomy): domain Eukaryota; kingdom Viridiplantae; phylum Streptophyta; class Magnoliopsida; order Asparagales; family Orchidaceae; genus Vanilla; species Vanilla planifolia. The sequence continues at coordinate 405,795 of JAIUJO010000750.1, forward strand.
GAGTAGAGTGGAGTAGAGTAGAGTAGAGTAGAGTTAAGTAGAGTATTGTACAGTAGAGTAGAGTGGAGGTATGTCATGTTAGGCTAGGTTTGGCTATGCTATGCTAGGCTAGGCAAGAGTAGACTAGAGTAGCATAGAGTAGAGTAGAGTAGAGCCAGGTTAGGTTAGGGTAGGCTAGCTAGGCTTGGGTAACATAAAGTGAAGTAGAGTAAAGCAGAGCAACATAGAGCACAGAAGAGTAGAGCAGAGCAGGCAAGGTTAGGCTAGGCTAGGCTAGCTTAGGCAAGCAAAAGTTGAGTAGAGTATAGTAGAGTAGAGTAAAGCTTGGTTAGGTTAGGTTAGGCTAGGCTAAGTTAGGCTAGAGTTGAGTACAGTAGAGAAGAGTAGAGTAGAGGAGAGCAGAGCAAAGTAGAATAGAGTAACATAGAATAGTGCAGAGCAGAGCAGAATATAGTAGAGCAGAGTAGAGTAGAGCAAAGCAGAGTTGAGTAGAGTAGAGCAGAGCAAACTTAGTCTAAGCTAGGAAAGAGTAGAGTAGTGTAGAGTAAAGTAAATTAGAGTGGAGTAGAGCTTAGTTAAGCTAAGCTAGGTTAGGTTATGGTAAACTAGCTTAGAGTAGAGTAGGGTAAAGTAAAACAAAGTAGAGTAGAATAGAGTAGAGTAGAGTAGAGCATAGTTGGGGAAAATAGAATAGAGCAAAGCAGAGCAGAGAAGAAAAGGGTAGAGCAGAGTAGAGTAGAAGAGAGAAGAGTAAAGTATAGAAGAGTAGAGCATAGCAGAATAGATTAGTGTATAGTAGAGCTTAATTAAGTTAGGCTAAGCTAATCTAGATTAGAGTAAGATAGAGTAGAGTAACGATAAGCTAGGCTAAGCTATGTTAGGTTATAGTAGAGTTGTAACAGCCATAGTTTTCTCTTATTTGTATTTTTTTTATATTTTTTATAGAAAAAGCTTTGTGAGACGAATCCAACGATATTTAATTTGTAATTTTCGGAGCTCTAATGCATAAATTATGAATTTTTAAAAATTTGGGATAAATTTGTAATTTGGAGGATAGATGTGTAATTCTTAAATGTCGAAATTTTTCAAATTCGATTGGCGGAGGATATATTCGCAAATACCCAATTTAGAAGGGGTTTTATGCAAAACTACGGTTCACGAACGGGCAAGTCGGTTCGACCGCGGCTATAAACCAGATCCAGGTGCATTCAAAAAAAAAAATAAATAAATAAAACCACATCTTCGAAGAATTGCGACTGCATGTGACTACGAGGAGAATTGCAGGAGTGCGAGGTTCTGCAACAGTGACTGCGGCGAGAATTCCTTAGGGACGAGATTTTGGTAGTCGCCGCCGTGCTCTTCGAGGAATTTCAGGCCTGCAACAGTGACGGCCGGCGAAGATACGTAAGGTAAGAAAAATTTGCTTTGTCTTCGGGGTTGCGTAAAGCTTTCCGGTCAGCGGCGGAGATCGAGAGGGCGGAAGCCGAGCCGGTTTCGACTGGTTCTGCGCGTGAACTGGCCAGTCCAGCGCAGGCAAAATCTTTTGTTTTCGTCGGAGGCACAGGAGAGAGACACGAAGGCGTGAATCGGTCAAAGCCTTGGACCAGACCGCCCTGCAGAACCGGCACGCCGGGAGCTGGCGGTCCAGCACCGCGTAAGAAAATTTTGGGGAAAAATGTCGTTTGGAAAAGCTTTTAGAAAGCTTTTCTTCACGGGCGGTCCAGAGCTGAGCGTGCACGTGCGGTCCAGCTGGAGGTTCAGTGCCGCGTAAGCCCATCTTTTGGGATTATTTTGGAGTGTGTTTGGGAAAGCTTTTAGAAAGCACTTTTGGTGAATGAATATTTTTTTTTTAATTTGTGACTATGGCCTTGTAGAACATCAAGAAGAATAAGAAGTGGGTAAAACGATTAGCACAACAAATCTAGGTAGATAAACTCCTAACCCTATGATGTAGCACAATATTATTTGTTTGTTTTACATGGTTTTCTTTCAGTTACATGGTATTTTTGTTGTTCTATATGTTGATGTTTATTTTATTTACATGGCAATTAAAAAGGAAAGAAATAAGATGGTACAATATGCTAAAGAAAGAGACGAAACAATATGGCATGAAAAGACTTTTGATATGACATGGATTGATGTTTGGAAAATGGCAACATGTAAAATGAGATTCCCAGAGAACAGTAACCTCACCACTGGGCTCCTCATGTGTTGCAGGGTATCGATCTTTGGATCAAATATCTACCTAGTGTTATATGTTGTGTGCTATGACTCCATGATGATGTACACCAGGCTCCGCATGTGTTGCAGGTTATGGTATCGATACCTGCCTGGTGGCACTAGGCTTCGCATGTGTTGCAGGGTATCGATCTTCATATCAGATATCTGCCTAGTGTTATGTGTTTGGTTGGATGCCGACTGGAGGTCATTTATTGATGTTGATTGGATCTAGAGGATAATCCGTCAAAGGGAATTAGGCCCGATAATAACACACTTATATAAGGAATTGGTATTCGTTATGGTTTTCATTTGGCATTACCTTATATATGACATATGGTATGGTTTAGCTTGATGCATGTGATTCATCTTTACTGTTCATGGTATTTTAATATTTTGTTAGATATTGTGATTTATCTACTGAGATTTATAAATCTCATTTAGTGCTAACATCACAGGTCATAAAACCACTACACCGAGAGATAGGAATGGTGCTGCTACAGAAGAGTCATTTCGAAGAGATGTGTGAGAGGGAAAGTTTTAGTGTGATTAAATGTTTACAAACATGTTTTCTTTATATATATACTTTGGATATGTGAATTGGTGTTTGTCTCATCGTCGGGTCCCTACCTTGGGTTTTGTTAGTTGTCCTCACGTAGATGATGTATATGGCGACTCTGATGTTAATTTTGTGATATAATGATACTGTTTTAGGTGGGGGCTTGACAAGAGTGGGGTTAGGTTAGGTTAGGCTAGGCTAGGCTATGCTTTGCTAAAGGATAGTAGAATAGAGTAAAGAAAAAAAGAGTAGAGTAGAGCATGGTAGAGCATAGTAGAGTAAAGCAGAGTAGAGCAGAGTAGTGCAGAGCAAAGCAGAGTAGACTAGAGTAGAGCTTAGCTGAGCTAGGTTTGGCTAGGTTACCTAGGCATGGTTAGGCTAGCCTAGAGTCGAGTAGAGTATAGTAGAGTGGAATAGAATAGAGCTAGGTAAGGTTAGGCCAGGTTAGAGTAGAGTAGAGTATAATATAGAAGAGTAGAGCGAGGTTAAGTTAGGCTATGATATTATAGGCTTAGCTTGCCTAGGCTTGGATATAGTAGAGAAGAGTAGAGTAAAGTAGAGTAAAGAAGAGTTGAGTAGAGAAGAGCAGAGTAAAGCTAGGTTAGGCTATGCAAGGCTAGAGTAGAGTAGAGTATAGTAGAGTAAAGCAAAGTAAAGTAGAGTAGAGCTAGGTTAGGCAAGGCTAGCCATGGATAGGCTAAGATAGGCTAGGCTAGAGTAGAATAGAGTAGAGCAGAGTAGAGTAGAATAAAGTAGAGTAGAGTAGAGTGGAGCTGAGCTAGGTTATGTTAGGCTAAGCTTGGCTAGGCTATGCTGGGCTAGGTAAGACTAAGCTAGGCTATAATAAGAGAGTATAGTATAGTAGAGCTAGGTTAGGTTAGGCAAGATAAGGCTAGCCTAAGCTAGACTAGAACAGAGTAGAATAGGTAAAGGTATATTAGAGTAGAGTGGAGCAAAAAAGAGTAGAATTGAGTAGAGCAGAGTAGAGTAGAGAAGAGCAGAGTAGTGCAAAGTGAATAAGAGTAGAATAGAGCGAAGGAGAGTAGAGTAGAGAAGAGAATAGTCTAGTAGAGTAGAGTATAGTAGAGCAAAGATTAGCAGAGCTATGTTAGGCTAGGCCAGGCTAAACTAGGCTTGAGTAGAGTAGTATAAGAGTAGAGTAGAGTAGATATAGTAGATTAGAGCTAGGTTAGGTTAGGCTAGGGATGGATCAACTAGGCTAAGTAAAGATAGAGTAGAGTAGAGTTGAGTAGAGCATTGTAAAGTAGAGTAGAGCTAGGTTAGGTAAGTCTAGGCTAGGCTAAATTAGGCTTGAGTGGACTAAACTAGAGTAGAGTAGAGTAGAGTCTAGTATAGTGTAGTAGAGCAAAGCAGAGTAGAATAGAGCAAAGTAGAGCAGATAAAATTAGAGTGGAGTAGAGCAGAGCAGAGTAGTGCAGAGCAAAGTAGAGAAAAGTTAGGTTGGGTTAGGCTTGGCTAGGCCAGAGTAGAGTATAGTATAATAGAGTAGAGTAGAGCAAAGTAGAGTAGAGTAGAGCAAAGTAGAGCAGAGCAGAGTGTAAAAAAGTAGAGCATAACAAAGTAGAGTAGAGCATACTACAGTAGATTATAGTAGAATATAGAAAATTAGAGTAGAGTAGAGCAAAGCAAAGCAGAGAGGTGCAGAGCTAGGTTAGGCTAGGATTGGCTTGGCTAGGGTTCGACTAAGAAAGAGTAGAGTAGGTTTTAGTAGAGTAGAGTATAGTGGAGCATAGCTAAGTTAGGCTAGGCTAGCCTAGGTTAGAGTAGAGATGGGTAGAGCAGTGTAAGTAGAGTAGAGTAAAGCAGGATAGAGTAGACATAGGTTAGGTTGGGCTAAGCTAGGCTAGGATATAGTAAGCGAGGCTAGGCCAGAGTAGAGAAGAGTAGAGTAGAGAAGAGTTGAGTAGAGTGGACTAGAGTAAAGTAGAGTAGAGCTAGGTTAGGCTAGGCTAAAGTAGCATAGTGTGGAGTAGAGTAGAATAAAGCAGAGTAGAGTAGAGTGGAGTAGAGCATAGCAGAGTAATATAGAGCAAAGTAGAGCAAAGTTAGGTTAGGGTAGGCTAATCTTGGCAAGGATAGAGTAGAGTATAGTATATTGGAGTATAATAGAGTAGAGTAGAGTAGAGCAAAGTAGAGTATAGTAGAGAAAAATAGAGTAGAGCATAATAGAGAAGAGCTATGAAAAGTAGAGCAGTGCAAACCAGGGTAAAGCAGACTAGAGTAGAATATAGCAGAGTAGAGAAAATTAGAGTATAGTAGAAAAAAATAGATTAGAGTAGAGGATAACTAGGTTAGGCTATGATTGGCTTGGCTAGGGTTCGACTAAGAATGAGTAGAATAGAGAATAGTAGAGTAAGGTATAGTAGAGTAGAGGAGAGTGAAGGATAGCTAGGTTAGGCTAGGCTAGGTTAGAGTAGAGAAGGGTAGAGTAGTGTAGGGTAGAGTAGAGTAAAGTAGGGAAGAGTAGAGATAGGTTAGTTTGGGTTAAGCTAGGCTAGGCGACGATAAGCTAGGCTAGGCTAGAGTAGAGAAGAGTAGAGTAGAGTAGAGTAGAGTAAAGCTAGGTTAGGCTAGGCTAGAGTAGCATAAAGTGGAGTAGAGCAGAGTAGAGTGGAGTAGAGTATAATAGAGCAGAGTAGAGAAAAGCAGAGCAGAGCTGAGCTAGGATAGGCTAGGCGAGGCTCGAGTAGAGTAGTGTAGAGTAGAGTAGAGTCGAGCAGAGTAGAATAGAGCAAGGTTAGGCTAGGCTAGGGTAGGTAAGGTAAGGCTAGAGTAGAGTAGAGCAAAATAGAGTAGAGTTGAGTAGAGTAGAGTAGAGCTTAGTTAAGATAGGCTAGGTTAGGCTTAGTTAGAGTAGAGTATAGTAAAGTATAGTAAAGCTACGTTAGCCTAGAGTCGGCTCGCATAGGCTAGGCTAGGTTATCCTAGGCTACAGTAGAGTAGAGTGAGTTGAGTAGAGCTAAGTTTGGTTGTGCTAAGCTTGGCTAAGCAAGGCTAGGCCAAGGTAAGAAGGCTAGGCTTGAGTAGAGTAGAGTATAGTAGTGTAGAGTAGAGCTAGTTTAGGCTAAGCTAGGTTAGGCAAAGCTAGAGTAGAGAAGAATAGAGTAAAGAAAAGTAAAGCAGAGTAGAGCAGATCATAGTAGAGTAACAGTAGAGTAGAGTAGAGCATAGAAGAGAGGAATAGAGCTAAGTTAGGCAAGTCAAGGTTTGGCAAAGCTAGGTTAGGCAAGGCTAAGCTAAGCTTGGCTTGAGTATAGTAGAGAAAAGCTTAGTAGAGTAGTGCATAGTAGAGTAGATTAAAGTATAACAAGGTTAGCCTAAGCTAAGCTATGGCTACACCAAAGTATAGTAGATTATGGTAGAGTAAGGTTAGGCTGGCTAAGTTAGTGTAAAGTAGAGCAGAGTAGAGTAGAGTATAGAAGAATAGAGTAGAATTAGTTTAGGCTTGAGTATAGAGCAATGTAAAGTTGAGCAGAGTAGAGTAGAGCAGAGTAGTGTAGAGTAGAGTTGAGAAGAGCAAATCAAAGCAGAGTAAAGTAGTGCAAAGAAGAGCAACGTTAGGCAATGCTAGGCTAGGCTAGGAAAGGTTAGGTTAGAGTAGACTAGAGCAGACTATAGTAAAGTGGGGCTAGGTTAGCCTAGGCTAGGCCAAGGTAGGTTATTTCATGCTAGGCTAGGCTGGGCTAGAGAAGAGTACTGTAGAGTAGAGTAGAGCTAGAATTGGCTAGGCTAAAGAAGAGTAGAGTAGAGTAGAGTAGAGTAGAGTAGAGTAGATTAAAGTAGAGTAGAGTAAAGTTAAGCTAAGAAAAGTAGAGTTGAGAATAGTAGATTAGAGTAGAGTGGAGGAGAAGATAGAAGAATAGAGTAGAATAGAGTAGAGCAAAGTAGAAGAGTAGAGCAGAGTGATATAGAGTAGAGTATAGTAGAGTAGAGTAGTGTAGAGCAAAGTAAAGCAGAGTAGAGTAGAGTAGAGCAGAGTAGTGCTAGGTTAGGTTATGTAAGGCTAGGCTAGAGTAGAGTACAATAGAGTAGAGTAGAGTAGAGTAGAGTAGAGTGGAGTAGAGTAGTGTAAAGTAGAGTAGAGCAAGGTTAGGCTTTTTTAAGCTAGGTTAGGGTAGGCTAAGCTTGATTAGTGTAGAGTAGAGAAGAGTTGAGCTAGATTAGGCTAGGCTAGGATCAGTACATTAGAGTAAAGTAGAGTAGAGTAGAGCTAGGTTAAGCTAAGCTATAGGTTAGTTTAGGCCAGTGTACAATATATTAGAGTAGAGAGAGTAAAGTAGAGAAGAGTAAAGAAGAGCAAAGAAGTGCAAAGTAGAATAGAGCAAAATAGAGCAAAGAATAAAAGAGCAGAGCTGAAAAGAGCTAGGTCAGGACAGTATAGTATAGTCGAGTAGAACTATGTTATCCTTGGCTAGTCGAGCTAGGTTAGAGTAGAGTAGAGAAGAGTGGAGTATAGTATAGTAGAGTTGAGTTAGGTTAAGTTAGGCTAGGCTAGCATAGGCTAAACATGATTAGGCTAGAGTAGAGAAGAGTAGAGTAGAGTAGAGCTCGATTAGGGTAAGTTAGGCTAGTCTCTAGTTAAGTAGAGTATAGTAGAGCAAAGCATAATAGAGCTTAGTCGAGCAAAGTAGAGAAGAGTGGAGTAGAGAAGAGAAGTGCAGAGCAAAGCAGAGCAGAGCAGAGTAGCATAGAGCAAAGTAGAATAGAGTTGAATAGACTAAAGTATAAGAGAGTAGAGAAGAGTAGAGTAGAGCAAGGTTAGGCTAAGCTAGGCTAAGCTAGGCTAAACTAGGTTAAAGTAGAGTAAAGTAGAGTAGAGTAGGGTAGAGTAAAATAGAGTTGAGTATAATAGAGTTTGATAGTGCAGAGTAGAGCTACGTTGGGCTAGGCTTGGCTAGGCTAGGCTAGGTTAGGCTAGGATAGAGTAGAGTAGAGTAGAGTAACGTAGAGTAGAGAAGAGTAGAGTAGAGCTAAGTTTGGTTAGCTAGGCTATACTAGCTAGAGTTAAGTAGAGTAGAATGGACTAAAGCAGAGATGAGCAAAGTAGAGTAAAGCAGAGCTAGGTTAGTTTAGGTTAGTCAAGGGTTGGATAGGTTAGAGTATAGTAGAGTAGAGTAGAGTAGAGTAGAGAAGATTAAACTGAGGTTAAGCTAGGTTAGGCTAGACCAGGATAGAGTATAGTACAGTAAAGTATAATAGAGGAACTCAGTAGAATAGAGTAGAGCATAATAGTGCAGAGTTGAAAGAAGAAGAGCAGATCATAGTATAATAAAATAAAGGTAGGTTAAGCTATGCTAGGTCAACTAGGCTAGGCTAGGCTAGATTAGAGCAGAGTAGTGTAGAGTAGAGCTAGGTTAAGCTAACATAGGCTAGGCTAGGCTTCAATAGATTAGCATAGATTAGAGTAGAGTAGAGTAGTGTAGAGTAAAGTAGAGCAGAGCAAGGTTAGGCTTGGTTAGGTTAGGCTAGACTAGGGTAGGCTAGGCAAGAGTCGAGTAGAATAGAGTAGAGTAGGGTAAAGAAAGGTTAGGCTAGGGGTAGGATAGAGTATAGTAGAGTAGAGTAGAGTGGAGTAGGACAGAGTAGAGAAGAGTCGAGTTGAGTAGAATAGAGTAAAGTAGAGCAGAGTAGAGCAGAGAAGAGAAAAGTAGAGTAGTGTAGAGCAGAGTAGAGCAGAACTAGGTTAAGCTTGGCTAGGTTAGGTTAGGCTAGCCTAGAGTAGTTTAGATTAGAGCTAGGTTGGGCTTTGCTTGGTTAGAGTATAGTTGAGTAGTGAATAGTCGAGTAGAGTTAAGTAAAGTAGAGTACAGCTAGGTTAGGCTAGGCCCGGCTAGGTTAAGCTAGGCTAGGCAAGGCTATGCATGGCTTGTTTAGAGTAGAGTGTAGTTGAGTTGAGTAGAGCTTGGTTAGGTTAGGCTAGGCTAGAGTATAATAGATTAGAGTAATGTAGAGTTGAGCAAAATAGAACAGGGTATAGCATAGTAGAGCATAATAGAGCAAAGATAGGTAAGGCTAAGCTAGGCTAGGCTAGAATAGAGTAGAGTAGAGCGAGGTTAGGCTTGGCTAGGACAAGCAAGGTTAGAATAGAGTAGAGTACATAGAGTAGAGTCTAGTAGAGTAGAGTAGATTACAAAAGAGTAGCATTGAGCTAAGTTAGGCTAGGATAGGCTTGGTTGGGCAAGACGAGGGTAGGCTAGGCAAGCGTAAGGCAGAGTAGAGTAGTGTAGAGCTCGATTAGACAAGGATAGGCTAGAGAAGAGAAGAGTAGTAGAGCAGAGCTGAGTAGAGTATAATAGAGTAAAGTAGTGTAGAGTAGAGCATAGTAGAGAAGAGAAGGGTAGAGTAGACCAGAGTAGAGTAGAGTAGAGTAGAGTAAAGCAGAATAGAGCAAAGTAGAGTGGAATAGAGT
>JAIUJO010000750.1:437500-440000 GCA_023846275.1 Vanilla planifolia
TTCTTCTTCTTGTTCTTCTTCTTCTTCTTCTTCTTCTTCTTCCCCTTTTTGTTCTTCTCGTTCTCCCTCTTCATCTTCTACTTCTTCAGGTTCTTCTTCTCCTTCTTCTTCTCCTTCTTCTTCTCCTTTTTCTTCTTCAACTTCTTCTCCTTCTTCTTCTACTTCTTTTGCTTTTATTTTTTCTCCTTCTTTCTCTTCTTTTTGATCTTCTACTACTACTACTTCTTCTACTTTTACTCCCTCTTCTTCTTTTCTTCATCTTCTTCTTCTTCTTCTTTTTCTTCTTCTTTTTATTCTTATTCTATTTCTTCTTCTACTACTTCTTCTTCTTCTTCCACTTCTTATTCTAGTTCCTCCTCTTCATCATCTTCTTCTTGTTTTTCATCTTCTTCTTTCTCTTCTCCTTCTACCTCTTCTTCTTCTTCTTTATTCTTCTTCTTCTTTTTCTTCTTCTTCATCTCCTTCTGCCACTTCCTCTTTTCTTCTTCTTCCTCTTCTTTTTCTAGTACTTCTTCTCCTTCTTCTTCTTCTTCTTCTTCTTCTACCTCTCCTTCTTCCTCTTCTTCTTACTCTTCTTCTCTTTCTTCTTATTCTCCCACTTCTTCTTCTTATTCTATTACTACTCCTTCTTCTTCTTCTCCTCCTTTTTTCTTCTTATTCTTCTTCTTCAACTTCTTCTTCTTCTCCTTCTTCTTCTTCTTCTTCTTCTCCCTCTACCTCTTTTTCTTGTTCTTTAACTTCTTCTTCTTCTACTTCTTCTCTTAAGCCTTCTTCTTCTTCTTCTTCTTCTCCTTCTCCTTCTCCTCCTCCTCCTCCTCCTTCTTATCCTTCTACTTTTTCTTCATCTTATTCTTCTTCTTCCTCTTATTATTATTCTTCTTCTTCTTCTTCTTCTTCTACTACTACTTCTTCTTCTTCTTCTTCTTCTTCTCCTCCTTCTTCTTCTTCTTCTTCTCCTTCTACCTCTTCATCTTATTCTTCTTTAACTTCTTCTACTAGTTCTTCTCCTTCTTCATCTTCTACTCCTTCTCCTTCTTGTTCTTCTACTTCTTGTTATTCTTCTTCTTCTTCTCCTCCTCCTCCTCCTCCTCCTTCTTCTTCTTCTTCTTCATCTACTTATTCTACTTGTTCTTCTTTTTCTTCTTCTTCTTCTTTCTCTTTTTCTTCTTTTTTTTCTTCTTCCTTTTTTCGTTCTTCTCGTTCTTCCTATTCTTCTTCTTCTTCTTCTTCTACTTCTTCCTCTTCTTCTACTTCTTCCTCTTCTTCTACTTTTTCATCTTTTTCTTCTTCTTTTTTATCGTCTTCTGCTTCTTCCTTTTTTTCTTCTTTTCCTTCCTCTACTTCGTATTTTTCTTCCTCTTCCTCTTCTTCTCCTTCTTCTTCTCCTTTTTCATCTTCTTGTTCTTCCTGTTATTCTTCTCCTTCTTTTTCTTTTTCCTCTTCTTCTTTTCTTCTACTCCCTTTCCTACTCCTCCTCCTCCTCCTTCTTCATCTTCCTCTACTTCTATTTCTTTTCTTCTACCACTACTACTACTACTACTACTTCTCCTTCTCCTTCTTGTTCTTCTTATTCTTCTTCTTCTTCATATTCTTCTTCTTCCTCTTCTTTTTCTTCTTCTTCTTCTCATTCTTCTTCTTATTATTATTCTTTTTCTTCTTCTTCTTCATCTTCTTCCATTGCTTCTTCTACTTTTACTTCTTCTTTTTCTTCCTATTCTACTTCATCTTCTTCTTCTTCTTCTACTTTTTCCTCTTCTTATTCCACTTCTTCTTCTTCTTCTTCTTCTTCTTCTCCTTCTTCTTCCTTTTCTTCTTCTTCTTCTTCTTCTCCTTCTTCGTCTTCTTTTACTATTTCTACTTCTTCTTCCTCTATTACTACTTCTACGTCTTCTTCTTCTTCTTCTTCTTCTACTTCTTTTACTTCTTCTTCTTATTCTTCTTCTTCTTTTTCATGTTCTTTTCTTCTTCTTGTTCTTCTTCTTCTTCTTCTTTTACCTCCACTTGTTCTTCTTGTTCTTCTTCTTCTTTTGCTTCTTCTTCATCTTCTTCTTCTTCGTCTTCTACTTCGCCTTCTCCTTCTTGTTATTCTTATTATTATTATTATTATTATTATTATTATTATTATTCTTTTTTGTCTTCTTCATCTAATTTTTCTTCTTCTTCTTCTTCTTCTTCTTCCTTTTCTTCTTCTTCTTCTTCTTCTACTTCATCTTCATCTTCTTCTTCATTTTCCTCCTCTTCTTCTCTTCTATTTCTTTTTCTTCTTCTTCGCCTTATTCTTCTTCTGGTTCTTCTTTTAGTTCTACTACTACTTCTTCTTCTTCTTCTAATATTTCTCTTTCTTCTCCTTCTTCTTCTTATTCATCTTCTTCTTCTTTTTCTTCTTCTTCTTCATCTTCTTCTTCTTCTTCTTCTTCTTCTTCTTTTCATTTCTTCTTCTTCTCCTTCTTCCTTTCCTCCTTCTTCTTCTTCTTCATCATCATCATTGCCATCTTCTTCT
>JAIUJO010000750.1:465000-467500 GCA_023846275.1 Vanilla planifolia
TCTTATTTTTCTTCCTTTTCTTCTTCTTCTTCTTCTACTTCTTCTTCTTTTACTTCTTCTACTTCTTCTTGTCCTTCTTCTCCTTCTTTCTGTTCTTCTTCTTCATCATCATCATCGTCATAATTCTCGTCTTCAGTTCTTTTTCTTCTTCTTCTTCTTCTTCTTTTACTTCTCTTTCCTTTTCTTCTCCTTCTTCAACTTCTCCCTCTTCTTTTTCTTCTTCTTCCTCTACTTCTTCCTCTCCTTCTTCTTCTTCTTCTTCTTCTCATTTTTCTACTTCTTGTTCTTTTTCTTCTTCTTCTACCACTTCTTCTTCTTCTTCTTCTTCTTCTTATGCTTCTTATTCTTCTCCTTCTTCTTCATCTCCTTCTTCTTCTACTCCTTCTTCTTCTTCTTCTTCTTCTTCTTCCTCCTCCTCATCATCATCATCATCATCACCTTCTCCTTCTTCTTCTTCTTCCTCTTCTTATTCTTCTCCTTCTTCTCCATCTCCTCATTCTTTTTCATCTTCTACTTATTCTTTTCTTCCATTTCTTCTACTTCTTCTTCTTCTTCCTATTATTCTTATTCTACATCTTTTTCTACTAGTTCTTCTTCTTCTACTTCTTCTTGCTCTTCTTTTTCTTCCTCTTCTTCTTTTTGTTCCTCTTCTTGAACATCTTCTTCTTCTTCTTCTTCTTCTTCTTCCTCTTCTCCTTCTACTTCTTCTTCTTCTTCTTCTTCTCCTTCTCCATCTACCTCTTCTTCTTCTTCTTCTGCTTCCTCCTTTTCTTCTTCTTCTTCTTCTCCTTCTTCTTCTTCTACTTCTTCTCTTTTTTCTTCTTCTTCTTCCCCTCCTTCTTCTTCTTCTTCTTCTCCTACTTTTTATTATTTTTCTTCTTCTTCTTATACTTATTATTATTCTTCTTCTTCTACATCTTCTTCTAGTTCTTCTTCTTCTTCTTCTTCTCCTTCTTCCACTTCTTCTTATTTTTATTCTCTTTCTTATTCTTCCACTTCTTCTTCTCCTCCTCTGCCTCATTCTTCTTCTTCCTCTTCTTCTATTCCTTTTCTTCTTCTTCTTCTACTACACTTCTTCTCATACTTCTTCTTCTTCTTCTTATTATTCTTCTTCTTCTTTTTCTTCTTCTTCTTCCTCTTCTTTTTCTTCTTCTTCCTCTCACTCTTCTTCTTCTTCTTATTCTTTTTCTTTTTTTCTTCTTCTTTCTATTCTTCTTTTTTTCTTCTTCTTTTTCTTCTTCTCTTTCTTCTTCTTTTTCTTCTTATTTTACTTCTTCTTCTTCTTCTACTTCCTCTTCTTCTTCTTCTTCTTCGACTTCTTCTTCACCCTCTTTTACTTCTTCCTGTTCTCATTCTCCTTCTTCTTCTTCATCTTCTTCTACTTCTTCTTCTTTTTCTTTTTCAACTTCTTTTTCTTCCTTTTCTTCAAATCCTTCTACTTCTTCTTCATCGTCTTCTTCTTCTTCTTTAACTTTTACTTCTTCTTCTTCTTTAACTTTTACTTCTTCTTCCTCCTCATCTTTTTCTTCTTCTTCTTCATCTTTTCTTTTTCTTCTTTTTCTTCTTCATCTTACTCTTCTTTTTCTTCACCTTCCCCTTCTTCTTCTTCTACTTCTTCTTCTTCTTCTTCATCTTCTTCTCCTTCTTGTTCATCCTCCTCTTCTTCTTCGTCTTTTTCTTCTTCTCCTTCTTCTTCTTCTTCTTCTTCTTCGTCTTCTTCTCTTACTTCTTCTTCTTTGTCTACTACTTCCTCTTGTTCTCAATATTCTTCTTCTTCTTATTATTATTATTATTATGCTTTTTCTTTTACTTTTTCTCCTTCTTCTTCTTCTTCTTCATCATCTTCTTCTTCAATTTCTTCTTTTTCTTCTTTTCATCTTCTTCTTATTCTTCCTCTTCTTCTTCTACTTCTCTTGTATCTTTTTCTTCTTCTTCTTCTACATTGTCTTCTTATTCTTATTCTTCTTCTTCTTCTTCTCATTCTTATTCTTCTTCTTCTTCTTCTTCTTCTTCTTTTCTTCTTCTTATTCTTCTTCTTCTTCTTCTTTTCCTTCTTCTTTTCCTTCTTCTTCATCTTCTCATTCTTCTTTATCTTCTTCTTCAACTTCTTCTTCTTCTTCTTCCTCTTCTTCATCTACTACTTCTTCTTCCTCATCATCATTATCATCATAATCCTCTTGTCCTTCTTCTTCTTCTTCTTCTTCTTCTTCCTCATCATCATCATCATCCTCTTCTCCTTCTTCTCATTCTTCTTCATCTTCTTTATTCTTCTTCTTTCCCCTTCTTCTTTTTCTTCTTCTTCTTCTTCTTCTTCTTCTCATTGATTTACTTCTTATTCTTATTTTACTTTTTTTTCTTCTTCCTCTTCTTCTTCTTCTTTTCCTATTTCTTTTACTTCTCCTTCTTCTTCTTCAACTTCTTCTTCTTCTTCTTCTTCTTCTTCTTCTTCTTTTTCAGCTTCTTTTTCTTCTACTTCTTATTCTTCTTCTTCTTATTCAAT
>JAIUJO010000750.1:472500-475000 GCA_023846275.1 Vanilla planifolia
TTCTTCTTCTTCTTTTTCTTCTTCTTCTTCCTCATTCATATTCTATTTCTTCTTCTACTGCTACAACCTCTTCTTCTTCTTCCTCTTCTTATTGTTCATCTTCTTCTTCTTCCTCTTCATCTTTTTCTTCCTCTTCTTCTTCTTCTTCTTTCTCTTCATCATCATCTTCTTCTTCTTGTTCTTGTTCTTCTTCTTTTTCTCCTTCTACCTCTTCTTCTTCTTCTTCTTCTCCTTCCACCTCTTATTCTTTTCTTCCTCTTCTTCTTCTTCTTCTTCTCCTCGTTCTTCTTCTACTTCTTCACCTTCTCATTCTTCTTCTTCTTCTTCCTCTCCTTCTTCTTCTTCTTCTTCTTCTTCTCTTTCTACTTCTTCTTCTTCTCCTTCATCTTCTTCTTCATCATCATCATCATCATCTTCTTCTTCTTCTACCTCTTTTTCTTCTTGTTCTTTAACTTCTCCTTCTACTACTTCTTCTCCTTCCTCATCTTTAGATTCTTCTCCTTCATCTTATTCTTCTTCTTCTTCTTCTTTTTCTTCTTCTTCTCCTCCTCCTCCTTCTTCTTCTTTATATTCTTTGCTTTCTTCTTCTTCTTTCTCTTCTTCTTCTTCTTCTTCTTATTCTTCTTCTTCTTCTTCTTCTTCTTCTTCTTCTTCTAATTTTTCTTCTTGTGATTCTTCTTCTACTTCTTCTTCTTCTTCTTCTGCTTCTTCCTCTTCCTCTTATTCCGCCTTTTCATCTTTTTCTCTCTGTTATTCAACTTGTTCTTCCTCCTCCTCTTCTTCTTATTTTTCTTCCTCTGCTTCTTCTTCTTCTTCCTCTTCCTCTACTTGTCCTTCTTCTTCTTCTTCTTCTTCTCCTGCTCCTCCTCCTTCTCTTCCTTCTCCTTCTTCTTCTTCTTCTTCTCCTACTCCTTCTCCTTCTTCTAATTCTTCTTCTCCTTCTTCTACTTCTTCTTCTTCTTCTTTTTTAACGTCTTCTCTTTCTTCATCTTCTTCTTATTCTTTTCCTTCTTCTTCTTCTTCTTCTTCAACTTCTTCCCAGTCTTCTTCTTCTTCCTCTTTTTCTTCTTCTAATTCTATCTCTTCTTAGTCTTCTCCTTCTTCTCCATCTCCTAATTCTTTTTCATCTTCTACTTATTCTTTTTCATCCACTTCTTTTACTTCTTCTTCTTCTTCCTATTATTCTTATTCTACTTCTTCTTTTTCTTCTAGTTCTTCTTCTTCTACTTTTTCTTCCTCTTCTTTTTCTTCCTCTTCTTCTTTTCGTTCCTCTCTTGATCATCTTCTTCTTATTCTTCTTCTTCTTCCTCTTCTCCTTCTACTTCTTCTTCTTCTTCTTCTTCTCCTCCTTCTCCATTTACCTCTTCTTCTTCTTCTTTCTCTTCCTCCTTTTCTTCTTCTTCTTCTTCTCCTTCATCTTCTTCGACTTCTTTTTTTTCTTCTTCTTCTTCCCCTCCTTCTTCTTCTTCTTCTTCTTCTCTTTCTTCTTCTTCTCCTGCTTTTTATTATTTTTCTTCTTATTCTTATGCTTATTCTTCTTCTTCTTCATCTACATCTTCTTCTACTTCTTCTTCTTCTTCTTCTTGTTCTTCTCCTTCTTCCACTTCTTCTTCTTTTTATCCTCTTCTTCTTATTCTTCCACTTCTTCTTCTCCTTCTCTGTCTCCTTCTTCTTCTTCCTCTTCTTCTATTCCTTTTCTTCTTCTTCATCTTCTACTACTGCTTCTTCTTCTCATACTTCTTCTTCTTCTTCTTCTTATTATTATTCATTTTCTTCTTTGTCTTCTTCTTCTTCCTCTTGTTTTTCTTCTTCTTCCACTAACTCTTCTTCTTCTTCTTATTCTTTTTCTTCTTTTCTTCTTCTTTTGCTTCTTCTTTTTTTCTTCTTCTTTTTCTTCTTCTTTTTCTTCTTCTTTTTCTTCTTATTCTACTTCTTCTTCTTCTTCTTCTACTTCCCCTTCTTCTTCTTCTTCTTCTTCAACTTCTTCTTCACCCTCTTCTACTTCTTACTGTTCACCTTCTCCTTCTTCTTCTTCACCTTCTTCTACTTCTTCTTCTTCTACTTCTACTTCTTTTTCTTCCTCTTCTTCAAATCCTTCTACTTCTTCTTCATCATCTTCTTCTTCTTCCTCCTCTTCTTCTTTAACTTTTACTTCATCTTCTTCCTCCTCATCTTCTTCTTCTTCATCTTCATTATCTTTTCTTTTTCTTCTTCTTCTTCTTCTTCATCTTACTCTTCTTTTTCTTCATCTTCCCCTTCTTCTTCTTCTCCTTCTTCTTCTTCTTCTTCATCTTCTTCTCCTTCTTCTTCTTCCTCCTCCTTTTGTTCTTCGTCTATTTCTTCTTCTCCTTCTTCTTCTTAATCTTCTTCTTCTTCTTCTTCTCTTTCTTCTTCTTCTTCTTTGTCTCCTACTTCCTCTTGTTCTCAATATTCTTCTTCTTCTTTTTATTATGCTTTTTCTTTTACTTTTTCTCCTTCTTCTTCTTCATCATCTTATTCT
>JAIUJO010000352.1:17500-92500 GCA_023846275.1 Vanilla planifolia
CCTTGTTGTTGTTATTGTTGTTGTTCTTCTTCTTCTTCTATTTCTCCTTCTTCCTATTCTTTTTCTCCTTCTTCTTCGACTTCTACTACTTCTTCTTCTTCTTCTTCTTCTTCTTTTTTACTGCTACTACTACTACTATTACAACTACTTTTATGTTGTTTTCTTTAACATCTTCTTCTTCTTCTTCTTCTTCTTCTTCTCGTTCTCCTTCTTCTTCTTCTTGTCCTTCTACTACTTCATTTTCTTTGCACTTCCTCTTCTTTTTCTTCATCCTCGTCTTCTTCTTCTTCTTCTTCTTTTTGTACTACAATTACTTTTTCCTCTTCTTCTTCTCCATCTTCTTCTCCTTGTTGTACTTCTTTTTCTTCTTCTTGTTCTTATTCTTCTTCTTCTTCTCCTTCTTGATCTTATTCTGCTTCTTCTTGTTCTTTTTCTTCTTCTTCTTGCACTACTTCTCCTTCTTCCTCTCCATCTTCTTCTTCTTATTATTCATCTTCTTCCTTTTCTTTTTCTTCTTCTTCTTCTCCTTCTTCTTCTTCGTCTCCTTCTTCTCCTTCTTCTTCTTCTTCTTCATCTTCTTCTTCTTCTTCCTACTTTTCTTCTTCTTCTACTTCTTTTTCTTGTACTTCTACTTCTTGTATTTCTTCTTCGTCTTCTTCTTCTTCTTCTTCTTCTTTGTTTCTTCTTCCCCTTCTCCATGTTCTCCTTCTTCTTCTTCTTCTTCTTCTTCCTCTTCTTCTTCTTCTTCTTCTTCTTCTTCTTCTCCTTCTCCTTCTTCTTCTGCTTCTACCTTCTTCTTCTTCTTCTTTCTCTTCTTCTTCTACTACTACTTCTTTTCTTTTTATTCTTGTTCTTCTACTTCTTTGATTTCTTTTTTTTCTTCTTCTTCTTCTCCTTGTCCTCCTCCACCTCCTTCTTTTTCTTTTCTTTCTTCTTCTTCTTCAACTTCTTCTTCTTCTTCTTCTACTCTTCTTCTTCTTCTTTTCTTCTTCTTCTTCTTCTTCTTCTTCTTCTCTTTTTCCTCTTCTTCCTCTTCTTCTTCAACATCATCATCTCATCATCATCTTCTTCTTCTTCTTCTTCTGCTTCTTTTTCTTCTTCTTCTTCTTCTTCTTCTTCTTCTTCTTCTTCTTTCTTCTTCTTCATCTTCTTTTTCTGCTCTTCTTCTTCTTATTCTTCTCCTTCTACTTCTTGTTCTACTTCTTCATCTTCTTCTTCTTCCACTTCTTTTTATTATTATTATTTTTATTATTATAATCATCATTATTATTATTGTTCTTCTATTTCTTTTTCATCTTCTCTCACTTCTTCTTCTTCTTCTTCTTTTTCCCCTTCTCCTTCTTCTTCTTCTTTTTACTTTTACTTCCTCTTCTTCTTCGTCTTCTTTCCTTCTCCTTCTTCCTCTGCTTCTTCACCTTCTTCTTCTTCTATTACTTCTTCTACTGCTAAATCTTCTTCAACTTCTTCCAGTTCTTCTTGTTGTTATTATATTTATTCTTCATCTTTTTCTTCTTCTTCTTCATCTTCTTGTTCTTGTTCTTGTTCTTCTTCTTCTTCTTCTTCTTCTTCTTTTTCCTCATCATCGTCTTATTTTTCTTCTTCTTCTTCTTCTCCATCTTCTTCTCCTTCTTCTTGTTCTTGTCCTCCTTCTTCTCCTTCTTCTTCTTCTTCTTCTTCTTCTACTTCTTCTTCTTGTTCTTCTTCTTCTTTTTCTACTTCTTCTTCTTTCTCTACTTGTTATTCTTCTTCTTCTTCTTCTACCTCGCCTTCTTCTACTTCGTCTTCTTTGCCTTCTTCTTCTTCTTCTTCTTCTTCTTTATCTTCTTCTTCTTCTTCTTCTCATTCTTCTTGTTCTTCTTCTTCTTCTACTACTACTACAACTACTTCTTCGTCTAATTATTCTTCATGTTCTTTTTGTTGTTGTTGTTGTTCTTCTTCTTCTTATTCTCATTCTTCTTCTTCTTCTTCATTTGCTTCTCTTTCTTCTTCTTCTTCTTCTTCTTCCTCTTCTTCTTTATTTTCTCCTTCTTCTTCTTCTTCTTCTTCTTCCTCTCTTGCTTCTTCTTCTTCTCCTTCTTCTTCTTTTTCTTCTTCTTCTACTTCTTCTTTTTCTTCTCCTTCCTCTTCTTCTTCTTCTTCTTCTTCTTCTTCTTCTGTTGCTTCTTCTTCTTCCCCTTTTCCTTCTTCTTCTTCTTCTTCTTCTTCTTCTACTTCCTCTACTTCTCCTGGTTCTTCTCCATCTTCTTATTCTCCTTGTTCCTCTTGTTCTTTTTTTCTTCTCCTTCTTTTTCTTCTTCTACATCTCTTTCTGCTTCTTTTTCTTCTTCTGCATCTCTTTCTGCTTCTTTTTCTTCTTCTTCTTAATCATCATCTTCTACTTCTTCTTCGTTTTATTCTTCTTTCTTTTCTTCTTTTTCCACTTCTTTTTTTCTTCTTATTGTTCACCTTCTTCTTCTTCATCTTCTTCATATTTTCATGCCTCTTCTTCTTCTTCTTCTTCTTCTTCTTCTCCTTCTCTTTCTATTTCTTCTTCTTCTTCTCCTTCTTCTTCTTTTACTTCTTTTCTTCTTCTTCCTCATCTTCTTCTTTTGTTTCCTCTCCTTCTTCTACTTCTTTACCTCCTTCTTGTTCTTCTTGTTCTTCTTTTTCTTTTGCTTCGTATTCTTCTAATCTTTTTCTTCTTCTTATAGTTCTTCATCTTCTTTTCTTGTTCTTGTTCTTCTTCTTCTTCTTTTTCTTCTTCTTCTTCTTCTTCTTCTCCTTCTTGTTATCCTTTTTCTTATTCTCCTTCTGCTTCTTATTCATCTTATTCTTCTACTTTTTCTTCTATTTCTTCTTTCTTTCATCCTTCGTCTGCTTATTCATCTTCTTCTCCTTCTTCTTCTTCCTCTTCTTCTTTTTCCTCGTCTACTTCTCCTGGTTCTCTTCTTCTATTTTTTCTTCTGCTTATTCTTCTTCTTCTGCTTCTCCTTCTTTTTTTTTCATCATCATCATCATCATCTTCTTTGTCTTCTTTTTCTTCTTCTTCCTATTCTTCTTCTTCTACTTCTTCTTCTATTTCTTCTGTTTCTTGTTCTTCTTATTCTTTTTCTTCTTCTTCTTCTTCTTTTCATTCTTCTTTCTCTTCTTCTTCTTTTCTCTTTTTATTCCTTCCTCTTCTACTGCTCTTTTCTTCTTCTTCTTCTTCTTCTTCTTTATCTTCTTCTTCTTCTTCTTTTGTTTCCTCTCCTTCTACTTCTTCTTTACCTACTTCTTCTTGTTCTTCTTGTTCGTCTTTTTCATTTACTTCTTATTCTTCAACATCTTTTTCTTTTGCTTCTTCTTCTTCTTCTTCTTCCTCTTCTTCTATTGCTTCTTCTTCTTCTTCTATTTCTTCTTCTTCTTCTTCTCCTCTCCTCCTCCTTCTTCCTCTCCTTATTCTTCTTCTTCTTGTTCTTCTTCTTCTCCTTCTTCTTCTTCTCCTTCTTTTTCATCTTCTTGTTCTTCTATTTCTTTTTCTTCTTCTTCTTCTTTTACTTCTTCTCTTTTTTCTTCTTCTCCTTCTTTTTCTTTTTCTTCTTTCTTTTCTTTTGCTTGTTATTCATCTACTTCTTTTTCTTCTTCATCTTCTTCTTCTTCTTCTTCTTCTTCTTCTTCTTCTTCTGCTTCTTCTTCTTGTTCTTCTTCATGTTCTTCTTCTTTTTCTTCTTCTTCTTCTTATTATTATTACTATTATTATTATTATTATTAGTATTTTTATTATTCTGCTTCTTCTTTTGCTTCTCCATCTTTTTCTTCTTCTTCTTCCTCTTCTTCTTCTACCTCTTCTCTTACTTCTTCTTGTTCATCATCTTCATCTTCTTCTTCTTCTTCTTCCTCTTTTACTACTACTACTACTTGTATGTCATTTTCTTCTACTTCTTCTTCTTTTTCTTCTTCTTCTAGTACTACTACTACTTCATCCTCTTCTTGTTCTTCTTGTTCTTCTTCTTCTTCTTCTTTTTCTTCTTTAACAACTTCTTCTTCTTCTACTACTCCATTCCTTCTTCTTCTTCTCTTTCTACTACTTCTTTCTCTTCTTCTACTTCTTCCTTTTCTTCTTCCTCTTCTTCTACTTTTACTTCTTGTTTTTCTTCTACTTCTTCTTCTTCTTCTTCTTCTTCTTCATTTCTTCTTATTCTTATTATTATTCTTCTTCTACTCCTTTTGTTTCTTATTTTTTAATTCTTCTTCTTCTTCTTCAATTTGTAATTCCTCTTCACCTTAATCATCATTATCATCTTACTCTTGTTCTTCTTCTTCTTTTTTGTCTTCTTCTTCTTCTTCTTCTTCTTCTTATTCCTCTACTTCTCCTTTTTCTCCATCTTCTTCTTCTTCTTATTCGTCTTCTTCTTCTTCTTCTCCTTCTGCTCCTTCTACTTCTTCCTCTTCTCCTTCTTTTTCGTCTTCTTCTTCTTCATCTTATTCTTCTTCTTCATCTTCTTCTTATTTTTCTTCTTCTTCATCATCCTCCTTTTCTTCTTCTACTAATTCTTCTTCTTTTTCTTCTACTTCTTCTTCTTCTTCTTCTTCTTCTTCTTTTCTTTTTTCTCCTTCTTCTTCTTCTTCTCCTCCTCCTCCTTCTCTTTCTTCTTCTACTTCTCCTTCTTCTTCTTCTCCTTCTTCTTCTTCTTCTTCTTCTTCTTCTTCTCCTTCTTCTACTACTTACTCTCCTTCTTCTTCTTTTACTTCTTTTTCTTTTGGTTCTTATTCTTCAACTTCTTCTATTTCTTCTTCTTGTTCTTCTTGTTCTTCTACTTCTTCTTCATCTTCATCATCTTCTTCTTCTTTTTTGTCTTCTCCTTCTTCTTCTTCTTAATAATTAAAATATTAACATTATTTTAACATCTTATTCCAAAACAATATTTTTATTTTTACAAGCATGACAAACATTTGGTAAAAGATGAAGTCAGCTAACATGCAAAATTTGCTATGAATTATATGAGGAAAAATAAGGTAGATCGGATTTGTGAATTATGTATTTAACAAGTTTTTTATTCTTAAGATCTAGTGAAAATCTTTTACACTTGAAAAAATTAATTTTTTTAAATATTATTTTTTAAATGTGGCTACTCATCATTTCGTGAAATGCACAAGTATTTTTAAATGGTTCTGTCGATACTTGTGCCTTCATCCACCCATGATGACAAATCAGACTTTTGCTAATCACTCATATTCAATGAAGCTAGTAAACCAAATACACATTGATAGTCCAATGAGACACCAAAATCTACAAAAAAAAGTTTGACTATATGAAACAATTTGGAAACTTTACAATTTTTGCATAAAACATTTTCTACATTTTTAAATCATTAAAACAAGAGTTGCACAACTAATGGCTAAAAATAGCTCCTCTAATAACAAAAATCATTATTTTGAAAGCTAGCCATCATAAGTGATACGAACCAGATGATGGTGTAGCTACTATTTGATTATAGGTGCTCGTAGCAGATACTGTTTGATTAGAATAATTGATAAAGGGTTTATATTTAATCATAACAAGATAAGATCTAGGATTCTTGATGGCAATTTTGAGGAACTTTGATTGCTTTGTTGATGAGAGTTATTATTAATGCGTGTGGTATTCCAATCAAGATATAACATAACGTGAGAAAAGTCATTTGGATTGGTTGACAAGTTGAAGTCAATTTCAAATTGAAGAGGAACTCAAGTCGGGAAGCTAGAGACGGGAAGGAGCTTGCGACCGGAAGCTAGTGACGGGAAGGAGTTCATGATGGGGAGCTAGTAGCAGGGGGTTGGTGACGGGGGGCTGGAGATGGATTGCTTGTTGCGAAGTGCAAGGGACAAGACGTGAGTGGCGAAAGGCAGGTGAGGAGAAACTGACATCTGAAACTGGTGGTGGAGGCGTAAACGGAGCGTGAGGTACTGAGTCAATGTCGGACACTTGATCAGGGAAACTCACAGGAGGACGAAAGAGAAGGTGTGCACGTGACGGATAGCTGGTAATGGCGAGCTGACGAGCGTGCAAGTGGGCATGTGAGAAGCCAAGACCATTGTGTAGAACTACTTGACCACGTGGAACCCTAGGAATTTTGATTTTGAAATCCTGAGTATTCGCTCTGGGCGGGGGCACGAGGACAGGATTAAACTGCAAAGTCATCTCACGGTGCACCATATCAGATCGTCCCCTTGCATAGTTCTGGAACACCTGCAGCCGTAACAGGAAGGTGAGGACCTCTGGGAGCAACTCGCCAGTGAGAGAAAGCCTTTCTTCCACCTCTAGGGGGAAATGATGACCGCCGAGATGAATCTCTTTATTCCTCAAAATTCAGCGGCAACGGCGGAGGTATTAATTGAAACTATTGGAGCTACTGACTCAAGGGGTAGCCTAGTGAAGGTGGCAGAATCTGTGGAAGCTCCAGTTGATTTACTTGAACGTCAGAGCCAGGGGGATGGATGTGGGGGGAATGTAGGTCATACTACGATTACTGGCCTGATGGAGCTGGAGGACATAGTGCACACGGTTGCAGAACATGCGATGAGCAAGCGATCAGAGGAAATGATCAACCCAAAGCATGGGGATGCTATGAGACCAGAGGCCCTTTCAACCAGGATCAGCTTAAGGGAAGCCTTAATAGCAAACAACAACGCCCCGAATAGTCGAGCAACATCCCTTGTGCGTCCGACCAATATCTATGTAAACGATTATGCTGCGGGCTTGCTACATCATGTCGAGGGTGGAGATGTCTTTATGTCAATGGAAGCATGCTATAGGCATTTCAAATTCTACAAATTCGATCTTGTTGGGCGAGTATAGGGGAACACCCTTCCATTCTCCAGCATTGCATGGGTGCTGCTGAAGAGATGGGGCCACTACAAGAACTTCAGGATTCTCGACTTGTCATTCGGCTATTTCTGCTTGCATTTCGATTCCATTCGTGATAGGAATGAAGTCTGACTTGGCGGCCCATGGGTGCACCTTCTGTTCCTGCCATTAATATATTGGGATGTGGAGAACATCTTGAGAATTACCAAGGCAATTGGAGAGCCTTTTTTACTTGACTACTGGACTGCTGATATGGGACGATCTTCCTATGCCAGGGTGTGCGTTCGAATGGACCTCTCGAAGCCTTTAAAACCAGGCATATGGCTTAACGGAGAATTTGGAATAATCTACCAGGCATTTGAGTACGAGGGACTGCCGCGGGTTTGCTTCTCATGCTTGTACGTTGGTCACCTCACGGGGCAGTGTAGTACGTATAAGTCCTCGGAGGCTATGCACGCATGTCCAATTATCACTGCGACCTCAAAAGACAATGTCATTGGAGGTGGACTACTAGAGGTGGAGGATATGCATAACTATGGTGAGAAGGCTATTGAGGTGGAGTGTTCCAGAACTCCTCGAAAGCAGGAGGAGAATACGTATGATATGGAGAAAAAAGGGATGAAAGCTGGGCCCGTAGATGCTTGTGCAACCCCGACGTAGAAGACAGGGCGTGGCTGACCACAGGGGTACAGCAAGTAAGGTGAGCCAAAATCCATGGATGACTTTCAGTCGAGGGACTCCAGATGAGGGGTCCGTTAGCATGCATCATAGGACAAGGAGCCTATCCAAGGTTCGAAGCAGAGGTGTGGCGAGGCGGGCTTCATCCCCAAGGGTCCATGAGGATTAGGTGAGGACTCAACAGGCAGATGCTTTAACGAATGATGTGGGAATAGGGCAGACAGCACAGGCAGGTGGGAACAAGGGGAAATTGCTATTGTTGTAGGAGGATTATGTAGTGGACCAAACCAAAAGCTTAGATGGCCACTACACCAAAACGATGTAGGAGAATCTCTCCTGAGCTACGCTTCGTGGTGCGCAGGGGACATCGAGGAGGAAGATGGAGGAGGCCTCATATGGGGAGGAGGTCCTCGGCATGGCTGGAGAACTATTGGGCCACATGAGGGCACCACTTACAAATTCTAGGAGAAGATGCATTTTGCGGTTTGGAATATTAGAGGAGTTAGGGACAGGAAGTCAAGAAGATACTTGCAAAGGATTGTACATGAGGGGAATGTTGTAGTCATGGCCCTGATGGAGGCGAAAGCACAATGTTTGCTAAGGAAGGATGCGGATTGGCTCCTTGGAAAGGACTGGAACTTCGTTGCTCACCATCTGCTGGCATTATTCTATTGCAGAAGAGCTCGGTTGATATCACGATCATGGAGGCCTCAACGCATGTTGTGGCGTGCAAGGTGAGGCTACGTGGTGCTAGCAAGATAAACTGTTTCGTTGTATACTGCCCTAAAGACCACCACAAGCATCGAGAGGTTTGGGATGTTATTAGGCATATGTCCAAAGGGGACGACCCACTCATTGTCGTAGGGGATCTCAACTTTGTGATGGCGCAAGAAGTGAAATGGGGTTGGAAGAAGTTCATCTATTGTAGGCAGCAGTAAGAACTTGCTGTCCTTATGTAGGAGCTACTACTAGTGGACATGGGCTTCACCGACAATTGCTTTACCTGGTTGAACGGGAAGCAGGGTGGCGTACGTATCCTGGAGCGACTTGATCAAGTCCT
This sequence comes from Vanilla planifolia, assembly GCA_023846275.1. Taxonomy (NCBI): domain Eukaryota; kingdom Viridiplantae; phylum Streptophyta; class Magnoliopsida; order Asparagales; family Orchidaceae; genus Vanilla; species Vanilla planifolia. The sequence goes on from JAIUJO010000352.1 coordinate 26,044, forward strand.
CATGAACTCTACTAGGATGCAGGTCTTTCTTGAATGCTCTGTGCAACACCTGAGCTGGCTTAGGTCTGATCATTGCCAGTTGCTAGTTGATCTGGGTTGCAGAAATTTACGACCGAACAATGGAAGGCTCCAATTCGAAAGTGTGTGGCTGGACTTCCCGCAGTCATTTCGTGTCGTGAATCGAGCATGACACAGATGTGTGGAGGGAATTGCATGAAGGCGATTATGACAATATTCAAACTCTCGCTGGTGGCACAGCGAAGGTGGAGCAAGGAGGAGGTGGGGAACATTGTCAATAGAAATGTAGAGCTAGAAAGAAGCATCGATGAACTACAAACAAAGGAATCTTGAGAGGGACTAATGGAGGAAGAGAGTATGCGGCTTGGTCACATGATCACAGCTTTCCACCGTGGCTGCGCACATGAGAAACGACGGTGGTGTCAATGAGCGAAAGTGCATGGGGCGCAGCTTGGGGATAACAACCCCAGGTTTTTCCATGCTGCTGCCACGGCTCTTGCAAGGACAAATTGAATTACTCAGCTAAGGGACGCGGAGGACAAGGTGGCAGATACACCTGAAAGCATCAAGACTATCCTTTCGGCTTACTTTGAAGAAAGGTGGCGATGAGGGGGGCGGGCGGCCTTGATGCCGATCTCTATGCTGTCTGGTATTGTCTGCGGAGAAATAGCCTCCAAACTTGGCTGCAAGGTCACCAAGAGCGATATAATTGCGGCTATGCAGGGAATCAAGAGAAAGAAAGCCCCGAGTATTGACGGGATCACGGAGGAATTTATGCATGGCTATTGGGCCATCATGCGCAGGGACGTCATTCTCGTGGTGCAGGCTTTCTTTGAGGACCAGAGGCTGCTGGAGGATTGGAAGGACATGCTTATTGTCCTTATCCCGAAGAAGCAAGGGGCGTGCAGGCCAGAGCACTTCCGGCCAATCAGCCTCTCCAACATCATCTATAAGGAGGTGGTGCGTGTACTATTCGAGAGGCTGAAACCGTTCATGTCAAGCTTTATCTCGTTTGAACAAGCAGCTTTTTTTCCTGGGCGAAGTATCTCAGACAATGTTTACATGGCGTAGGAGATGGCATCGAAAATGCATGCCTGCACCGTTGCTTCGAGCCTCATGGCAATAAAGATCGGAATGGGGCAGGCCTATGATGGCGTGCGATGGGATTTTCTACTCGTGATGATGAAGACTATGGGATTCCCTCCTATCTGGTGCGAATGGAGCACAGCATGCATTACATTTCCAAGATTTTGTGTTCTCGTCAATGGCTCTCGCCTTCCTTGGGTGGTGGCGCAGCGAGGACTCCGACTGGGATGTCCGCTTTCGCCCTACCTGTACGTTATGTTTACAGAATTCTTATCGGTACTGATGAGGGACTACGAGACTAAGTAGCTGCTCGGATTCAGACCTAGGCAACACACACCGTTGATTTCGCACCTCCTATACACGGATGATGTGTTAATGTTTGCTCCCGCCACACGAGAGGTCGCACGTGCTGTGCGGAGAATCATGTGGACATTCAGGGAAGCTGTAGGGCTGCGTGTCAACTTTCTGAAATCTAAAGTATAGTTCCGCACGAAGATCAGCAAGAAGAAAACTAGGCTGGTGTCTAGGAAACTTCATATGGAGTAAGGCTGGATGCTCACGTACCTCGGGGTCCCTATTGCTGTGAGGCACCTGAGTAAAGCTGACCTCAGCTTCCTACTTCAGAGGATCGATGCCGCGGTGGCCAATTGGAGGATGTGTCCGCTGTCGCTCGCGGGCAGAGCTGTCTTGGCATCCTCTGTTCTCACTGTCATCCTAAGTCATATTCTACGTCACTGTGCTGTGCCAGCGGGAGTAATTGACGACATAGCAAAGAGAGTTAGAAGGTTTTTATGGAACAGGACGAGGAGTGCACACAAGATGCATTACACGCCTTGGGATTGCATCACTTTCACGAAGGTCGTCGGCGGGCTTGGACTTCGGATCTTCCTTGTATGGCAGTGCGTGTTGCAAATGAATAATTGCAAACTCATTCTCGGCCACGAGGCAAGCCTTTGGGAAGAAATTATGAGGCGAAAGTACACAATGATGAATCCTATTATGAAAGTTCCCAGAATGCATCTCATGCATGTAGACTAGTGCTGGAGGCAATGCTAGAAGCAGTGTTGATTTTTGTTTGGCGAATCGGCACTGGGAGGACGGTGAGATTTGAGAAGGATAATTTGTTGGGCGTCCTTCCACTTTGCTGCTGGTCAACCTTCATCAACATGAACATCATTTGGTCGGCGAGCGTGGCTGAATGCATCGCTGTTGTCAGGGTCTGGGACGTGGACAATATCCATGCATGGGTGGGTGAGGAGTTGGCTGACATAATTCTACATCTCCCTAGAGCCCAGACATCAGTTACGGACAGACTCCTCTAGAAGCACACCGAGACGGCTAGGGTAGATAGCAGGAGAATCTATACGCACGTGGTGTGCGGAGCTGATGACACCGTCAGGCGGGGTGGCCAGCGTGACGTGGACGATATGAGGGGCATTTGGAAGATTAAAGCAGTGCCAAGGGTGCGAATGTTCATGTGGCGAGTCGCCAGTGACTTCATCCCTACGAAGACGTGGCTAGCCCGCAGGGGAATGCTCGAGAACAGCAGCTGCCAATGGGGCTGCGCAACGGAGTAATCTATGCGGCACATGTTCTGGGACTGCTCGCATGCCCAGGAACTCTTGGATGACTATCAAGCCGGTGGGATAGTGGCTGCACTGGGACGACCCACGGGTGCGGGTGCCGGGCTGACTTTCCTTGACCAGCTCCTAAGGTTCATGGGTTCGTCGGCAACACGACGTGGAGCTAGTGCTGGGTATGCTGCTACGTTAGGCACCACCATGTACTATATCTAGGCAAGGAGGAATGCGATGAGGCATAACAATCCGATGGTCATGCCGTGCACACTGTTAAGGAAGATCAAGATCGAGGTGATTTCTGCAGCAATGCTACAAAACTTCTATTCATCCTTGTTCGCGGGAATCCTTGTAGCTCTTCGAACCTGCTTGTAACCCATGATTGGGTTCCCCCCTAACAAGATGGATAAAAGTGAATTGTGATGCTGTAGTAGGGGATAACACTACTGGCCTTGGCCTGGTGGTTAGAGACTGCATGGGGAGGACGCTCTTTGTGGTTGGTAAGAGGGCTTTCTCTCAGGCTGCCGATGTATTGGAGGTCCAGGCTATGCTCGAGGCCCTTAACATGCTAAGGGGTTCCCTTCCCCACCACAGGGTAACGAAGATTCAGACTGACTCGATGATGGCACTTCAGGAGATCCATGAGATGATATCTCACCCCCCCTGTGGCTGGCTACTTTGCTAAGACTGTCAGGTACGCCAAATGTCTGGAGGCAATTAGATTTTCTCATATCCATAGAGAAGGGAATGCGCCTGCTGACTGGGTGGCACGTGCTACATGCTGTAATGAGTTCGTCTGGGAATCCAGGGAATCCCTTCCTAATCCCCTCATCAAACTTATGCAGATAGATTTCATGTTTGATCCTCAGTGAGGATCTCATATGTGAAATACTTGTATGGCTTATTCCACTTTTGATTTTAATATATTATAGTTTCATAAAAAAAATAGGATAATGATCTAGAACATTAGAATCAAAAGCTAGATCAAAGGTGGTGTTAAATTGGTTATTGTTAAAAAAGGGAGAGAGACATTAAATAGCTTAATCAACTGTTGCAGATGAATGGCTAGATGTATGTCAACAATTCACAAATACTAACATAATATGGACAGTTTGATAGCAAAAATGTGCTATCAATTGGTGTAGAAAAGTCAAATTTGGCAATAACATTTTTTTTGTCTCACATTGCAAAATAGTTCATGTGATGTATGCTTATAATGTTTTCATTATGATTCAACCTAGTAAGGTTGGCAACCCCATCGTGTTTTCAGAAAGTCATTACCTGGGTCACCAATGCATATACATAAATATGAGTCTTACTTATCCCAGTTCCTCAACCAATTCACGAGTAACTTCATACCATAAAGTCAGTTAAGGAGTTATGCCTTGAACCAATTGACCCAAAACTGGTGCAAGAATCGTGCATTAAATCGATATCCAGTGCTAACTTGTCTTGGTTTTTATCAGGCACCTAACATGTGGCTCGTCAAGGTCCGTGCCTATATTGTGGGTAATAAACCTTAGTGAAGTCCTTCAAGCTTTAAGGTGTAAAAAATATTTATAAGATTTCAAAAATAATATATATATATGAAAATTATTTGAATATTTATAAGATTTCAAAAAGTCAAATATCTTAATTAAAAAAACAAATACAACATAAATACAAACTTAAATATGTATAAAAAATGACAATCATTTGTACAATCATTGCATAGAAATTACAAGTTTTAACAAGCTATTCATAAAGATTTAGAAATATTATTTTTTGTAGATTAACAACTCCTCAAATAGAATTGTTGTTGGCTCTAAAGTTAGTAATTTAAATTATCAAAATTTTTTCAATTCTTTAAGCTATAACTTTGCTCGAACAAACTCAAACTACTACAATTAAACTTGACATTTAACTAATATAATACTAAGCTCAATAAAATATTAGCAAATGTTTAGCTTGACTTCATGATTATCACATACAAATATAGAACAAAATTAATTATAAATATGAATTTTTAATATCTCAAAAAATGTGTACACAAAATAATAAAAATTATCACAATAAATATACATTTTTTTGAAAACAACAAAAACCTTTATATAATATAAGATGAAAAGCTTCAATAAATTTATTATATGTATGTTAGAATAAATACAAAACATTTTAAAAAAAACAAAACTAAAAAAATTTCAAGAAATACCTAGCTAAAATTATTAAAATTTGGGTACATACAAATTAAAAACAACATTTTGGGGTAATTTGATCACAAAAAATGTATTAAAACTTAAAAATATTAAAATTAAAAGATCATTATGACATAAATTTATCAACAGTACAATGAAAATAATATTTTAGTGTAAAAAAACATTTTGAACTTGAAGAAAAAGAAAACTACTATCACAATTAAATATGTAATGAATAACAAATTAGTTTAGAATTTGAAATAAAAAAATAATTATACTCAATGTTTAATAAATAAATAAAATTAATTAGAATTATAATAATAGATAAAAAGTACAAAAGTATTGGAAATTAAAATATTCGAACATGCATCACATTCAAGGAAGTGGTTTCCTAAAAAATATTAGCATGCTAAGCTTTATGTTACTTAAAATCATAAACAATCACAAGAAATAAAATGTAAATAATTAACACATGTGAACTAATTAAATACATCTATGAAAGAAATTTATGATAAACTATAATCACAAAAAAATATATTGTGAAAGAAAATTAAAAACTTAAAAACTAATGAAACAATGATAGTATTAAAATATTTAATAAAAAATATATGTCCTAAAAATATATTTTTTATTAATATAAGCTAAGTAAAAACCTTTTGTAGATGGTAAATAATAAAGAATAAAAAAATAATTAGAAATTATTAACATACACGAAATTTACAATGTATAAGTTTTGACTGCATGACAATATAAAACATTACTAGTAGTTTGCTATTGCCAAATACCATTGTTGTAAAAATAATAAAAAAAACTATTAAAAATAAAAAATTTTTAAGAAATGTGGAAAGGGTTAAAGAAATAGAAATTTTTAAAAATCTTGAAATATTTAAACATTAAAATATTAAAACAATGTGAAGAATTTATCAATGATATGTTACATAAAAATGTAATAAAAATAATAATTACATCCAAAAGCTATATACGAATTAATTTATAATTCAAAACTCAATAATATTGAAAATATGATTATAAAGTACCACTATATAATTAATCATGCATACTAATACAAATAATACATTAGTGAAAAAAGATAGTGTGCTACAAAATAAAAAATCTAAAATTTAAGGTATCATAACTCAAAAACACAAGATTACAGAAAATTTAAAAAATTGTTCAATAAATAGGGCATGAAAATTAAAGAAAAATACACTTTTTTTGTAAAATGATAAAATTAAAAAAACATATTTAAAATTTTCAAATTCATATATAATGCCAAATAATTATATCTAATATAGTATGAATTATTAAATGTTGACCAAAAAAATTTTTTGTTAAGAATTTTTCATATTATGTTAAATAAAAAGTAAATATAGTCATTCAATTATGATACATCTTTTTCAATTACAATGCACAAAATATAAAAAGAATATCATGTTTTTTCAAAAAAAACTTTCAAATATTGGAACACAAAATAACAAAATATAATGAAATAACAAGTTATTTTATATATTTTTTTTGATATTTTGTTAAAACTCTATTTTTAATCTGCAATATATCAATAAAAAAGTATTTTTCAAATATAAAAGTTTAAAAAATTAATATATTAGAAAAATTAACTTTTTAATAAAGAAATGGAAAAACAAACAATTTGATAAAAGCTAAGCACAAATCCTTTTTGAAAATATTATGGAATGCAAGGAAACATTTTAAATTATAATAAAAAGTCCCAAAAAAATTAAAACATTAATTAATCATATATAGTATATGAATCAAATAACAATCACAAAAAATTATCATTAAATAAAAAGACAATTTGTAGAAAATGAAATGAGATATATGTAATACAAAGAAAAAACAATTAAGGTTTGTGCAAATAGAACGTTACCAAAAAAAGATACAAAATGAAGGTTATTGAATAAATATAAAATATGAAAAAAAATGAAAATTAATAATCATCAAATTAAATATATCTTAAAAAATTAAAAAAAAATAATAAAAGATGTTTATAAAAATCACTCATTTAGCTTATCTAATTCAATGTGTAAGTCATCAAAATTTATTTTTACTAATATAAGAATTATAAGTCCTTTATTAGAGATAAAAAAAAGAAAAAACTGTTAATATAGTGGAAATTTATGAACATTTAAATACATTACTATCATGAAATAAAATGTTCTTAGCAAAGCAACATTTCAAAACGTTAATTTTTTACAATGAAATATTAAATATAACAAATATTATTAAAAAATTTACTATTTTAAAAAGTTAAGAAACTATGCACCAAATTTTAGTTGTATTACACAAATATAATACATGTGCATAGCTTTTTGTCTAAAGATTATAATCAATACTAGATTAAAAAAGAAATTTAAAAAATACATAAAATATATATGATTAATATTAAAATTTGAAATTCATTAAAATTTCTATATGGTATATTAACAAAAAATTTTGCTAATAATGCAAGAAAAATAATCATCATGATGTAAATCAAGAAATTTAGAATGTTGAAAGTTTGAAAAAAATGACAATAATGAAATAACTAAAAAATAAAAATAATGTGTGCAGAAATTTTTGAGACAATATTCGTAATATTTAAATCTTAACAAATGTCCAAAGGCAAATGATGTTGCATGTAAATAAAATACAATTGAAAATAGATTATTTTAAAACATAAAATATTTATGCAAATGAAGTGAGAAAATTATTAAAAAGTTAAAATGATTTACATGATACACTAATAAAATATTTGGTAAAGGTTAACTTTTCTATTATATAATATATGAATTAATTGATTATTTAACTAGAAGTAGGTATGCTATGTCATATAAATGAATGATATAAAATACTTAGAAGTAGGAAATAGGCATATAAAATTTATTTATTTAATATATTCATGAGACAATATTCTCACTTGTGCATCAACAAAAGAGTTTTTTTTATTATTACAATTAGAAATGACTTAAACATTTATTTATATTATTTTAATAAAAAATAAACTCTTTAAAAAAGTATGATAATTTTATTTTTAAAAATAGAGAAAATTAATTTAACAAAAGATCTGAATATCTTCAAAATACATTAGCATGTACATTTTTTATTAACGTAAGCTAAATAAACTTAATTTTGTAAAAAGAAATTGTTATGAATTTTAACATATAAATATGTCATTATTGTAGCTCAACAATAAAAATGTTAAGAACTATTTGCATATATTGTCTAAAAAAATTTGTAATTTAACCACAAATTTTAAAAAATAGCAAAATCCAATGAAAAAAAGTTTAGATATGTAAAGGAAATTCAAAATATTAAAAAACCTTTTGTTGTAGTGGACACAAAATATTATCCCAAAAATAATTAATGATATTTTATTTTAAAAATAATTAAATTGAAAATCATTAAAATCATAAGCAATTATATAAAGGTAATATGTAGTAATTGTTTGTTGAGTTATTATGAATATGTAGTAATAACTAGTGAAACTGAAAAATTGTGATAGAGCATGGCATACATGCACCTTAAGTTTGATTGAAGATTTATGGCTTCATTTAATGGCTTGATTAACTTCTTGATCTATAGTCAAGTGGGTTTGCTTCAAATGTTGTTCCTAAACCATTTCAACATCTTATGTTCATTACATTTTAATTGGTAAAATCAATAAACCTTTCATTTATAGATAAGCTATAATTACTTCAAAAGAAATGAAGAAATCATTCCAATTAAACCATTCTTGGGTTTCATTTGACATTTTTAACTCTAGAACTCATGATATTCAATACCATATATCATAAACTCAAAATATGTGATATAAATTAAGAAAATAAGTTTAAAATAAGCTTAATATTTTCTCTAGTTTATGGCAATCAAATATGATGACTAATGCTACATATGTATGATCTAGTTTTTGTATTAATTTTCAAGTAAAAATTAGAACTATAACTAGGTCATATATTTACAATGATCTCATTATGTATATATGATTATCATTTCAGATAGAAATATAAAGTGTGAACATTCTTTTACCAGTTATCTATCTAGTCGTATTCTTTTTAATGTTTTAAGGATTGAGTTCTTCTACTTGTAATATTTATACAAACTCTTTTTCATGTGTAAACTTTTTATTTCTTATGAGAATCCCTAGTCTTCATTAAACTGTAAATGAGTTGAATGTATGATATAATTTGTCATATTGGTATGATTATTCATTTATGATTTAATGACAAACCTCTTCTTGTTAGTAAGTTGTATCTTTCACATAAGAGTAGGCATTTTGTTTTTTGTTTTTGCTTAACTTTTATATGAAATAGTATAAAGAAGAATGTTTTACTTTTGTGATTCATTTCTTTTCATTCATTGCATAGAGGACTAAAGAAAAAAAATGTTACAATGTTGTTATAGAAATATCAAATTCTCTTTATGTGCATGAATTTTTTGTGAAGTTAAAATTTGTTAACAAAAACATTATCATATTATTGTCATCATATATGGTACAAAATAATCCTAATAGATCTACATATTATGAAAAATTTAATTTTATATTAGTGCCTCATTGTATACATGTACCATCACCTTTGCTTAATGTAATAAATTTATCTTGGTTGTACAATTTGAGTGATCATTTAGAACAACAATTGAAAACGTAAAAAAGGCAATAACGCTTTTCATTGTATTATCTATTCATTTATGTCATACTTGCATGATAAACTTATGCTACAAATATATAAATATCAGATAGCTGGTTTATTAGGGCAATCAGTTCTATCGACCTATTGTCGTAGAATGATTTATTGATTGTAAATTTATAGACAATTGCTAAAATCATAACGTCTAGTTTAATTACTCTAGGAAAAAAATAAATCAATTTGATTTACTTTTAAAAATGAGTGATTCATAAAAAATATAAGTAAAACTATTTTTTATATTAGAATTGATGGATGAACACATTTCATTCTATTAGCTTTATTTAGTTGATTCTAAGCATAGTAATTTCTTCATCATACATGTAGATATTATGTCACTTTTGTCAAAAAGGGATTAAGGTAAAAGCTATAAAAGGTTTTCGATCTACTATAAATTTTGATCTTTCAACCACCATAATTATTATTGTGTTATGGTCAAGGTTGCCTAATCTCTGTAAGCTCGTAGGTTTTCTATTGATGATTGATGAAGTTGTTGAAAGGATGTCTACTATGCCCACCATATGGCAAATGAAGCTAGTTTAGTAGAAGCCTCGCTAGGTTGACTGTGGTTTAATGAAGACTTTGTGCTCATGGTAGAGCCATTTGAAATCATTGTGCTTTATGTATCTTTTCTGTTTGTTTTGACTATTGTTTATTAATTAATAGTATGTTTATAAATGTAAGGAAGGATTTCAAATGATCAAAATAATTGTTTAGAAAAAATCATTTATGTGTTAATAATTCCATAAGGCACCATTTTCCTCCTCTTATAGCAAGTGTAGTCCTTTGAACTATTGTCATAATGGGTTGTTTAAAATTTAGAAGTTCCTAATGCATGGTCATTCTCTTGTATTTTTTATGGTGAATTTTTTCTGATATCTATTAACTTTGTCGATTGTCCTCCTTTACTTCATTGGAAACATTAAACATTGTACAAAATGCTTTTAAAGTTTTTTTTGAATTGTAAACTATAATTTTTTGATTTTTTGTCCATCTTAGCATTATTCTAGATGACAAGGGTCATAGGTCATGTATAATTATTCTACTTAATGCAAGAGGAAAAGAACTTTTGCACTTTGCTTTGTTTAAAAGTCTACAACCTTTTTTCTTGTTATAAAGAAATGTAAGATTTAGTATGTTATTTGGAGATAAATGTTTCAAATCACTATTTTATACTATAAAGAGAAGAAGCAAAATAAATAGAAATGGAAAGTAACATCATGTACTATCAAACTAAGTTTGTAAATCAAAGGTGCAATGTTTAATTGAAGTCTTGATGATATCTCACTTGTTGATTGTGACGATAATTTATCTAAATGCATTAATTAATTAGCGAATAAATAATGTAACTAATCACTTTTATGCTAATTTAAAAGTGAAAAGCAACAAGCATGAACAACAAGCATGTTTATTGAAGTAAAGTGTCACTCAAAAAGGTTGCATAGTCACCTATCTATTATATAAATTACTTAAAAAACAAGCATGTTTATTGTCAAAGCAATTATTCGTAAATCTTGCATTAATGCTTTGAATTAATTGAGATATTTGGTTGAGAAAAAAATGTAGATGTCAGAAAAAATTTATTCACTTGTATTGCAAAGGGAACATATTAAATTGAAGGAAAATTTTGTAAATCTTGCTTTAACATGTTTCTTCATGCTGACAACCTATTCAGATGTGAATTTAAGTGAACTTTTTAAGACTATTAATAGTCCATCTCATTTATGTATGGCTTCTATCTTTTCTTTCAATTGAATTTTGAACAATCACCTATGTTGGAACGCAATAAAGCACTTACCAATTCATTGTTTTTGTACTTCACTTAATGAAGTGAATGACTAGGCCCTTTGAAGGTAAATGTTACTACTTTAAATCTCACACATCCTAAAATTTCTTGAGTATGTACTGATGTGGAGTTAGCAATAGAGTTAAACCAAATTAGAATTTCTACTGAAGGTATTTAAAATAATTGCTTTTGTCAAAAAATCTAGTATGATAACTTATTTAGACTTGACAAAGGATGATAGGCATGAGCTAGCTCAAGGCAAACATTAAAAATAATGAGATAAATCTTCAGATCATCTTGTTGTTTGTATCAAGGAATAGGGTCATGTAATTAAAAGTCAAATATCACTGAAGATGTTGATAAAAATAACCAATAATAGGAAAAGATTGAAGCCACCAAAATTTCTACTTTACTTACTAACTCTTTGGCCAAGAAATACATTATGGACGATCAACTACATGACTTAATGAAAACAAAAACAACTGAGCACGTTTGTAATGCTAATGAAAGTCAACTAATATATACAAGGTAGTGCAACTGTCTGGCAAGGCAATTATAGCATGACTATAGCTCCTTAAAAATTCTAAAAAATGAGAAGGACAATAATTAAGTTTTTTATTTAAAAAAATAATATAATAAAATTTATTATTGATATGGTAATCTAGATCTTAAAAGTTTTAGTGAATTTTTAAGAGATCAACAACCTCTTTGTTTGAAATTCAAACTAAGGAGTTTAATCCATTAAAATGTCAAAGTATGAGAAAAAAGTTTTGGAAGATTAAAAAAATAAATTAGTGCAAAAAGTATTTGAGATGCTTTCAGCTATCCAAATTTTAGATAGTAGTGGTCTTAGTAAATAAATTCTTATTTTGAAATTTTTGCGATGCTACTAAAACGTTTTTTGCCATGTGATTAATAAATTTCTTAAAATGTATATTGCTTGATAAGTTGCCTTGTTTGAACCTATGTCTTCAATGGATAAGACATAAAAACTTGCTATTAAACTAAAATTTTATCATTATTATTACAATCAATCAAACAAGATATAGATTCTTTGGAAGGATTTCAATTGTGATGTTGACATTAATGAAAAGTAGATCATTTATATCAACATCAAGCATCAAGACTAGGTTTCTAACCCTAACTATGCTTTCACCTATGATAAAAGCATTGCATCTAGAACGAGATTAATTAAGGGAGAGTCATTTTGCATTGTCAATGATACTACAAATCCATGGATGGTGGGTAGGGATTTTATTGAAATCACATCCTCAAATGATTACAATGTGCAATCTACTCTTAAACTAAAAGTAGTGCAAGAGTTTGTTGATTGCATAATTCTATATCACCTTAAGCAATAGTAATTTTTTTGTCATTCTTTTATATGGGCAAGAAAAGGTAATAAAATATTGGTTTCAAAAGGATTAGAAAGGGTGATGGTTAATGAGAAATGAATAGAACTACTGTCAACTTTTACAATTCATCACCTTACTAGAACTTAACCAGGCCATGTTCCTCTTCTACTAAATGTCATCAAAATTCATCCTTCATCTCCCAAATATCTTAAATTTCATAACAACCTTTTGAATCACCCTACATTTGAATAGACAATGTAGAATAATTAGAATTTTTCTTTGAACAACTTTGGGAAGAAGACATAAAAAGAGCCACAAAGATTGAAAAAATCAACATTTGCAAAAATGTTTTATTCTATTAAATTAGATAAGGAAGATGTGAATCACAGATATATAATTCTTTTGGGAAAACAAAAAAATGATCAATGGAAAGTGTTTATCTTGTTAATTCTTGTTATTCACAAGATTTTGAAGGAGTGGAGTTTTATTCGAAATAGAACAAAGGAATTAGATGGCTAATAGAAGGATAAAGAGAAACAATTCTCTTTTATGCAATAGTGATGAAGTGGAGAAACAAACATAGAGGACAAAATAATGATAGTAGTAATCAACAACTTTTGCAATATTTTAATGTCTTCTTAAGTAATTAAAGTTCAAAATATGATTAATTGAATCATTTCCTTATTAACAAAACCAAACAAATAGTAGAATAATGTAAGATATCACCATGGAGGAAATAAAGATGTAAATTTTAATATGAATTTTGATAGTGCTCTGGGCCTACATTGTTTTAATGAGTAGTTATACACTAATTATTTAGACTTAATCTCAAATGTTATGTTGAGTGTATCTAAAGAATTTTTATAAGATCTCCAATTCTTTGGGGGAGTTTGGGCACAAAAATTTTACATTTATCCATAAATCATAACCAAGAAATCTTTGTTGATTTTAGAACAAATATTCTTCAAAGCATCATGAAAATAATATCCATAATGCTCATTGTTAATTAAATATTACAAATTTTTGATAGGTCGATTTCTCTAACGAAAACTAGTTTTAAAAATACAAAGATCTAATAACAAACATATTATAAGCTTAGAAATTAGTATATTATCTTATCAATAAAAATAATGTCACAATTCTATTGTTAAGTTCGATGTTAAGAATGTGAATTACACTTCATGGAAATTTCTTTGTTAGACACTTTCCAAGTATAATGTTAATAACAATCTTATTAAGGTGCTCACTAATTATATTTGTAATACATGGATATCAACAATCATTAGTGTACCATCAAGTAAAATTTTTCAACTTTCAAATAGTCTTAATGAAGGTAATCTTACTCTATCTTCCTTTGTTTTCATCTCATCCATGGAGCTCTTAAAAAAAGCCCTAATAACGTTTTTGCTTAAAAAAGAATGATATTATAAGGACAACATAGGTCATCTATATCTATCACTCTCCTAGCTTATGCAGACAACATAATTATCATTATTAGAGAACTTCTAGAAACTACTGTTAATCTTAGTAAGTTACTACAGCTCTTCCAACACTCTACAAGGTTTTTAAATATAAAAATTAAAAGCAAGGACATCTATAGAAATAGAAGAGTATGTGCTAGGTAAATCAAATTTGCAAGGGCTTAGGATTGTATTAAATAAATCTTCCTTTGGCATATTTGTGCTGCACACCATATATAAGTCAAAAGAAAGTAGCTTACTTCCAAAATTTGATTGATAAAATTAATAACATATTTCGTTAGGTGGAAAATAAAGTTGTTATCTATCAAGGGTGGACTCATTCTCATCAAGCATGCCATTTGCTCAATTCAAATATATATTATAATGACAAGTAAACTCCCAATGTAGTTTTATAATAAATTAAAAAAAGGAATAAATTTACTTTTATGGGGAGACAATGAAGAAAATCTTAAGCATCACTTGACTTCTTCGAAAACATTAATTTCTTGTTAAAGAAAAATAGCCTTGGTAGTTTGAAAATCAAGAAAATGATGAAACTTTTTATGTAAAGCATAATTGGTAGATACTCACAAACAACACTTTAGGGTCTAACTACATGTCAATAAAATACCAATCCTTAGATGCATCAAGAATGAAATTGAACACATGGGCTAGCATACAAAGGATGAAACTTTTGATTACAAAGAATGCAAATTGGTCTAACTCAATAAATTTATTGTATATGTTCTCTAACTTGTGATGTGTAGTTTAGCTATCATTCTACCTAGGTCTATTTGAGATCAAAAGAGCCAAGTATAAAATTTAGATGACAATTATGAAGGACCAAATGCCCTTTAAGGATGTTAATTTTAACATGCATGGTATTCAAAACCATGTGCCATTACCAAATAACCTAATGAATATAAACTTCCAACTTGCTTTAATGTGCCAACTATGTCCAAATCAAGTTTGAAGGTTCACAAATAATTTTAGACAATAGACTAATATGATCTATGTTGATTCTATTATCATCCATTTACACTTGGTTGTCGTTGATACCATTCATCTTATGATACAATTGTATTGTGAATTTTTTTTGCAAGTAGAATAGATAAAATGAATATTCAAATTTGAGCATAGGAAAAGCATCTTAACTCTTATACTAAATAGACTTAATCATTGTTTACATTGGACTATATGACTGATATTTTTCAATACAAACATACCTTCACAATGATAGAACAAGAACGTAAGACATGAAAAATAGGAAAAGCATAACAAGAACTTTGTCTCCATACTGCGTCACACACACGAAGCTTGCCCACCTCAATAATCATAATGGATTTCTCATCATTTTTGGTTCATGACATCAAGAACTTCTGTTTCACTTGTCTTACTAAATAGTTAGAAGCAACATTGAATAACCTATAGAGTAATGCATAACACATTTATTAGATTAGTAAAAAAGTGAATTATGCCAAATATTTTTTAAAGTCTAGTAAGAAAATGTCAAAGATATGAATGAAAATGATTTCTAGCTATTAAAAAATGAGACAAATCCAATTTATATTATATCATAATCACTTCTAACTAGAAATCCCAAACATGAAGAATAAAGCAATATTATAAAAAATGATGAACAACGATGTGGCTTAAGCTACGAAATCCTTGTTTCTTGCTAAAAGGGTTGTTATGATTAATGTAGTATTTAAGGCTAACCATATATGCACTCTTAATAACAACATGATCATAATGGGGATTATTAATGCACATAATTTTATAACTTGAACCATTTTTTTGGGTGGCATAGCTAAAATAAATATATTGCCCAAAGATTTATGAGATTTAGGACTCAACGGATTAAGGATATGGCCATACATTATTAATGTAAGATAGGTAGTAAGAACTCCTATAATAGGATTTATGATGGAAGGTAGTGATGAAAAGGATGACAATAATGATGGAGATAAATTGAAATCATAATTTAGATGCTAAATAATTACCTAAAATATTTGGATAACAAACTATGGTTTTGTATTTTTTTAGATAAAGAAAACATTATTTCTAGAAATTTAATACTAATATTAAAAAAAGAACCTTATATTTATTACAACATAAGGCTTTAAATAGATTGTAATTTTAAATGAAATTCAAAAGATATGCTGACTAAACTACCACTCTTAATGAAAACATGCAAAAATTGTATCATTGTAAGAAAGGATGAAAATATAATGGGAAACTTATATGAAACATTAAAAATCATATTTAAATAAAAAATATAATAAACTAATAATAATAAAAAAAATTCAATTGTTCAACTCAATTATTAAAATAATTGAAGTCATCTTACATCAGTGAAGACTGTAACGAGAAACTTTGTTATGTTATGTGTTAAGTAAATCATCTTCAAACTTATCATTGGTCATATGATCATGCAAAACAACTAAATTAATAATATATAATTTATGGAAAAATTATAATTAAAAAACTTATCAAAGTGTCAATTATTTTTTATCAAAGCTTCTTTTATGTTATAGAAATAATCATTATGATTCAAAACCACTACTTGTTGTATTGCCACATTTGACTTTTCTTTCTCATTTTTAACATTTTCTTGCAACCACATTATGTCTTCACATTATTGTATTTTGAATGAAGGCATGATGTTAGCACATTTGCTATGTGTTTTCTTCAAATTATTCTTGAGCAATAGTGTTATAGCAAATCCACTTATGGCCTTGCTATCAGGTATATGTCAACATTATTATGTTGTGTATCGGCCAAGTAGCACCCACAAGAGTTAAAGTTTCAAGAGACTTCTCACCTTTACCTCAAAACCAATAATTAACATGGCAAAGGAATTGCATCTTTAACTACTACAACATTAGTTGTAGTTGTAAATGGCTTACACAGGGTCAAATCCTTTTTCTTAGACTATTTGTAACTTACTTTGAAAGCATGTTTTGAAAATAATTTTCATTAAAATTTTACTAAATTTTGATGTTGTTATTGTAACACTTATGGTTTACTAATTTTACATTAGATATATTTTTTGGAAGAATAGATTCTATTTTATGGCAAATTAAATTACAAAATATTTGACCATTTTATAGTTCACTTAAGAAAACATTAGTCTTGAAAGATGTGAACCCTTGAATTCAATATT
Source organism: Vanilla planifolia (assembly GCA_023846275.1). Taxonomy (NCBI): domain Eukaryota; kingdom Viridiplantae; phylum Streptophyta; class Magnoliopsida; order Asparagales; family Orchidaceae; genus Vanilla; species Vanilla planifolia. The sequence continues at coordinate 43,345 of JAIUJO010000352.1, forward strand.
TTAGATAGAAGCATCTCAAATTATGACATAGATAAATGGCCTTTTATTCATGTTATAGATTTATGTATTCAATTACATAATTCACTATTAAAATCTATTTGATTGTTATGTGTAATCTCTTAATGTATTTAAAATTTAATTTTTTTAGAGGGTATAATTTTTATTAATGAGAACTTTATTTTTTATTTAGGATTATCTTAATTAAATTTACAATTATTAATCCTATTGTACTTCATAGACCCATTTCAAAGAACCATGATGAAGAAGCCATTCAAGTTAAAAAAAACTTAAAAATATCATTTTGCTATTAACTATGGAAATTACATAAGCATTATTTTATGTGATGGATTTTTATGGTTACATTTATATTATACTTTGGAAGAACATAGTTATGCTAAGTGCTTGGCATTTTTGTCATGTAACTTTTATCACTTAAAATATCCATCTTATTATTAAATACTTAAATTTTACATTTTATCAATGATCAATTAAAATGTGAAGTTTTGAATTTCTTTCATACAAATACAAACTTGAAGAACTTTCTAATATTTATCCACAAAAGTTAACTCTAAGTGAAACCCATCAACATCTCAATAATGTCCTCTTAATTATAATTCTTATTGTAATATTAAAACATTTAAATATTATCTTTCGAAGACATATCCACCTTAGTTTATCTATCTTAAGCATAATCTAACTAGAGCATTGAAAGAAAAACAAGTTGCATTTTTCACTAAAAAAGGTTATTGTCCTTGATTTCAAATATTACACAAAGCATAACATTTATTTACTTATTTGTATGAATTTATTTTGATAAAATAATTAGTCACATCAATAAAACAAAGGTTGAACTAAATGAAATATTTTAAGAGTATAAATACATAACATAATTTGTTAGTTGGGTTAACTAGTATAAGAAAAGTTGTATTACAAGGTTAATAGTGATCATTTCTTAGTTTTCTTACAATTGTACGATTTATTCTTTTTCACTTGTTAATGATAAAGAAAGTTTTTTATACATGAAGGTTAGCATTCTAATACATAGTTTCTAACTATTAACATGCTATAAAACTTTATGAATGAAAATATGAAATTTATTTTATAATATTTGATTTCTCAATCAATGTGATTTTGTACACAAACATGCAATTTGAAAGGAGCACAAAGATTGGCCAAGCTTCCTTCTTTTTTTATTATTTTTCCACCTTGTTTTTATCATTGTGACATAAGAGTAATATCTAAATCTAGTTGCAGAAATCTGATCGCACCTCTTTCTTCATAATTCTTGATTTCATATTTATAAGTAATAAAATATTTTCATACTTCTATGCATAACATATATATTATATTAATGTAATATTCAATTATTATTGAAAAAATATAGGTTTTGTTATTTTTATCATTTTTTCTTTGCATTTTTTATTTTTTTTTTCAATACATGTGCAATGTTTTATAACAAATTGTGCATAGTATTTTTGTGATTTTTCAAATATTTTTTAGTGTCTACTATTTTTATTTTTTGACATAAAAAGCTTTAGTTTTATTTTTATTTTATAAAACATGTTTTCTTGTTTTATTTTGTTGATATTATATTGTGATTATATTTGTAATATTATATGTTTTGTGTCTCATGTTTTTTTTATGTTTTTATTCTTTTCTTTTTTTTTAATGTTGTATTTTTTATTTGTAATGATATGTTAATTAGTTCTTTAATTATTCAATTCGATTGCTATATATGTCAAATAAATTAGATGATTTTTTTTGCTTTTATATTGTATAAGTAAATTAGTTTTTCTTTCCCTAGTTTTATGTAAATTATTGTTTGTCATTTCCTTCACAATTTTGATTCGTTGGATGTTTGTATAAAACAATAATTTTTTCTTCTTTGCTTGACAAATCAATTTATATTGGCACATTCATAGACATGCCTAACTAGCAAAAAAATTACAAACAAATATGTAAATAGATCAAATGCTAAAATCATTTTTATTATTTTAATGTAATTCTATTAATTATATTTAAGTGTTGCTTTCATTTTCTTCAAATATTCTTATCTCTTAAATAAAAAAATATTATTTATCAATAAATTATTAAGTTTTTTTGTTATTTAAAAATTAAATTTATCTTAAAAATAAAAGGAAATAATATTTCAATTTCATTAAAATATGTAATCTTCATGAAAATTACTATATAATAATTTTAAAAATATTAAACTTAATTAGTTATAATTAGAAAAAATGATTTTTAATAGAAAATTAATCGCAAATACATTAGCGCAAGTAAAGATGCACATAAGATCATTACCAAAATTAAAGAATAATCAATCACATTATTTATAATATTTGCATTAAAGTGATGATTGTTGACAAAACTAAATATAGGTACTTTATATTTGCTAAATTATTAGTGTATTAAAAAATAATTGAAGATACTATGTAGGTAAATCAATTTGTAGTTCTATGATATTTAAAATTTTTTTTTGCAAATTCCTATAATTTAAAAATATTAACTAAAATAAAATTAATTGAAAAATAAAAAATAAATTAGTATAATAGAATAAAAAAGATTGTTTTATAAAAAATAGAAAAATGTTAATCATATTGAACAAGTGAAATGAATAGAAAGCCATAAATTAAATATCATAATGTAAATAACAAAAAAATATTATTTAAATAAAAATGTTGTAAGAGAAAAAAATGCTAAATAGTCTTGTAATAAGTATAGCTCAATTTTAAAAGAACATGTAAAATATATTAAAAAAATATTTATGTAATTAAATAAAGACAACTTTGCTAATATAAAAAAATAAAAGAATTACTAAATAAAAAAACCATTAAAAATGACTTAATTAATTATTACCTAATGCATTAGAAATGAACACAAATTTCCCTAGAAATGTAATGGTTTCAAACTTCTTAAAATAATTTTTTGAAAAACTTAAAATTTATATGATTGTAAAAATAATTCAAAATTTTAAAGTTTAATCATTATGTTCAATATATCAAGTAGTTAGAATAAAAATTCAATAAAGAACAAGACAACAAAAATAAAATAATTATGAAAATAATATTAAAAAAAGTAAAGTTACAAAACTTTAGGTAAAACGATTAAAAAAATTCTAAATAATTTTTATGTATTTGAAACAACATTGACATTATGTTAATAAAATAATATACTAAAATATAGCTTTATGTCATAAATATTTAAATTAGATTGTAGTAATTTTTAAGATATAAAAAGTAGTAAAAATATAAAATATTTATAAATATACTATATATGTTGTGAAAGGCTAATTTTTCTTTACATATAAATATCAAATATTAAAATATTGGTTGTTGTCATAAAGATTTCCTATTAGTGCAAGTGTCATAAATGACATTTTGCAAATAAGAAAGTTAGATGTTAAAGTTATTTGCTACATGAAAAATAATTATTTAAAAATATAATTTAAAAAGATTGTGAAAATATAAAAACATACAAAAAGAAATATTATGAACCTTAAAAAATACTATAAGTAATAATAATATTAAAAATATATTTTTTCAAAGAAGAACATTAAAACAAATAAGAAATAGATAATTTATTAAAAATTTTCATTCTTTAAATGATTTTCATAATTTTTTTAAAAGAAAATGAAAAATAAAAAGTTTTAATATTAAATATATAGATAGAAAATGTTATAATGATTTAAAACATTTAAATTGTGTGATCCAAGCAAAGCTATTTGACAAATTAAATATGTGAGCACAAATGCTAAAACATAAATTAAATAATACAAAGCTATGTGAAATCGTGTCAATTAAAACAAAAGTATAATAGATGTAAAAAATATCTTAATTATTAGGGCAACATAATTTTGAAAGAATTTTCATTGTTAGAAAAAATTTTAAAAAGAAGATTATTTTATATATAAATAAGATAAGCAATAACAATAATGTTTCAACAAAGACTTTTCCTATTGCTTAAGCAAATATGAAAGCTATTACAATTAAAAATATCTAAATTTTTAAAACAATTTGAAATTTAAAAAGTTGTTGGTTAAATAAAACATGATAAGTTTAAATAAAAGATACGAAAAAAATCACATCAAAATTATAAAAAGATCTCCAAAATATTTGATATATTTACATGATAAATCATAAAGTTGTACAATAATGTAATAAAAAATCTTTTTATTAAAATTAAAAGATAATATGCCAAAAAATATATAAAAACAATCATGAAAACTTAATACTTAATATATAAGAAACTATTTATAACATAATTATCAAAATTATCCTCCTTAAAAAAGTGTACAAAATTTTAAAATTAGTAACAAAAATAAATTTATTATTATTTTTTTTAAAAAAAAATGCATATTACAAAGCGAACAAAAAAATGCATATTACAAATGCTTCATGTACAAATGTAAGAAATAGGTACAACCAACTCGTATGCAATGAAGCCTAAGAAAGGCTTAAAATCTTAAAATGATTTTCAAAATCGATTTTTAATCAATTTTCTGCTTGGATGGTGGTCGTGTAAAAAGATTCTTGAGCATATTGATTATTTTATTTTTTAATTCCATAATTAAATAAAGAAATTAAAAAAAATATAGGATGTTGTTATGATAATTAAAATTTTAAAATATATGAAAATAAATCAAAATAATATCCCAAAAAATAAGTATTGAAATTTTTTTGTAAATAAAGGGTACTCAATACGTTTAAGATTTATTGCAAAATAACTCAAAAGAATTATAACAATAATTATTGCATAACATTCTCGTGAACAAATATAAATTAAAATGAGAAAGAAAATGATTGAAGATTTCAAATAACAAATCGTAGGAATTTGAATATAATCTCAACATGCTCGTACAAACGCAAAATTGAAATTAATGAATAAAATTAAATATCTTAGCAATTAAGGCAATAACATATTTTTAAAAAATAAATAAAACATGTATTACATATTAAACAAATTCATCTAGTGACATAATTATGAAGAAGAACTAGTGGAAACAATTTTAAATATAATTAAAATTGCTAAACTAACTAAATGTTGGAAATCTTTATTCATATTACAAACGTTTCAACTAAAAGTTATAATAATAATTTAGACAAACGAATGAACATACAAACTACGATATGCAAATGTATAAATGATAAAAGTATTAACATAATAAAAAACTTGAGAGGTCAAAGTTTCTAATGCATTAATCAATAGAAATGATTTTCAGAAAAAAAGTAGAACTATTAAAATTAATAACTCTAGTTGAAGTAAACATTTGTAACAAAACAATATTCAATAGAAAAAAATACTTTTATTATTGAAATATTAGATTAGAATATTTCAAAGACAAAAATCTAACATTAACTAAAAATTATAACAAAATATAGAAAATCATGTAAACGATTTAATAACTTATTTGAAGATTTTATTGTATTTTTGAATTCAACCCAAAACTTTTCTAATAATATGAGTTTGATAAAAGCTTCAAAAATAATGGGTTGAGAAAACTAGTAAAAAATGATAAAGAAAATCATTAACCAAAAATATTATATTATAAAAATGATAATTATCACATAAAATAAAATTCATCAAAGTTAAAAATGGATAAAACATTTACAAATGGAAAAATTATTATCACAAAAAAATATTAAAAATATTCAAAACAATTTTTAAAAAACTTAAAAAATTAATTATTAGAAAATAGAAATGAATATAAACTACTGACGTCAAAATAAAACGGATATAATTGCAAAAATAAAAAATTATAATAATAACTTAATAATAACCTCTAATATATGGACAATACAATGATAATAAATCTTCTCTTAGATATTAATTTATCAAATGTTCTTGTGTAGTTAAAATGTATTTTAAAAAGGATTAAAAAAATTTAATGCAAGAAATATTAAAATTATTTCATCAGACTTCTAATTAGTTAACTCTTTTAATATTTTAAGAATAAAGGATGTCTTAACTAAAATTAAAATTAGCACAAATATTTTACAAAAAAAAAAACATTTGGAAAATATCTATAAATCAAGATTTTTTTTAAGATTTTTGCATAATTAACTAATTAAAAAATTAACTTATTTAAGGAATATAAATAGTTAATATCATAATTTGCTTAAAATTTTCAAAACTATAATAATAATATATGAACAAAAATTATTTATAATAACAAAAAAGTACTATCATTCATCTAAAATGAAATATTAGGAAATCACTAAAATCTACAAAATTATGTCGATAAAAAATTCTTAGCTCTGAATATGTTAGGAAAATGGATTCCATTGGACAAAAGATTTAACAGTACTAGACTTAAAAATTTCTTTTTCAAACTTCTTTCAACATTAAACTCAATGCTTATTATTTTAAAAAAATAATATAAGAGTTTTTTATTTGTTAGTAAAATTTCTCAAGTGTGAATAGTGTAATAAGAGAATTTTATTACATAAAAAATTTTAGTGGTCGGAGTTAAACAAGATTTTGCCTACTCCAAGCACTAAATTGAGTAATATTAAGCAAATCATACTCTTTTATCGTAATATATTACATGAATCGATATGACTGTATAATTCGACATACTAATCATGTGGTCTGAAATCCATTTATAGTCAATCTAGTTTTTATGAAAGAATGTTAGCACACCACAAGACTTTCGTAAGGTAAGTAATTGTTAGTAGAGCTTAAAGTTCAAAAATATTTTATTGTACTATACAAATTTCTTTACTGTACATATGTTTACTTGAATATGATTACATGGTCTATACTAATATTTGTATATTGTATTAATTTTTTGTTTGACTTAAATAGGTTGAGAACATCACTAATATACAATTGATAAAATTCATTATACTATTGCATATTATATGATGGTGATATACAACATTTTAAAAACTTCAATTTCAATTTGAGTGACTTTACTACAAGGTATAAGTTAACTAGATTATTTAATCTATTTGAGTTTTTCTTAAACCTTTTTATGGAATGGCTTTTTCTTAATTGAATAGTTTGATCATATTGTTGTAATCTTAGTAAGCAATTGTTCCATATAATCCACTTGTTATGCCAGATCAATTAGTCTACGACTAAAATTGTCTATTTTCTCCAATAGCTAATCATATTTTATGAGACATGGTCTTGTGGTGCTTTTAGTTATGCAAAATTTTTCATTTCAAATTTGAAAAATTCATGCATAGTGTATTTGAGTCAGAAGTTTAATTTATAAGGTGGGGAAATTGTTTTACTCAAAGGAAAGGATTAGTTTCTTGATCATACAATTATCTTTTCCATTATTATTCCACAAATGCTTACATCAACATATTTAATCAATTGACATGTTCAGCTAGCATTAATCTCCTTCCAATATTGTTCACCTTTCATACTCAGAAGCAAATCTTGATGATCTATTAGTATTCTTCTGAAATAGCTTATCATTATCAAAATAACTTAGAGTGTTACTCAATAGATCAATAACCTCTTGTTTTTTTATTACTCACATTCTAAGTTTATCATAAAGTAATTGAATGGATTGGAAGAAAGCATTTGCTAAATATTATCAAGTGAAGCTAGAGTCATAAGTAATAAAAGCACATGGATGAGGTCCCCCACTCAAGCAATTACTTTTAAAACTAACATTAATGTCACATACCTTTGTCATCATTAAAAGGTTTTCTAATGCTATAGAATAAAGCTTTCCTAAGCAACTTCATTAAGATGTCAACTAGTTGCATGTTGTTAGAACCAATTTAAATGTCAACAACATTTCATTCTACATGGTTCATGACGAAATGGTTCTTAACATCAATTTGTTTGTCCTCAAAGTACTAAATCAGGTTTTGAGTCAGTCAAATAGCACACATATTGTCATATTTGATGAGTATTTTGTTTTTGCAAATGTAATCCCATATCTTCTACTTTCCATTTTAAACCCAAAATTAGTTCCTAAAGTCCTCCTTATGCTTCATTGGTTGCATACAATCATTCCATGTTTTTTAATGGATCATGACTTTAAGGTGTGTAAAAAAATGATTAAATACCTACAACACTTTTCTTATTTACACTTGAACCTATAATCTTTGTAGGTTTATCTTATGAGATAATGACATAAACAAAATTCGTGGTACGAAAGCACTAACCTTTGTGCCAAGCAAGTACCAAAAGATTCTTTTTATAGATTCTAAATCAAAGTCCTTGGAGCTTTACTAAAACTGATTAAAAATGTCCAACACTAAAAACTTTCTTATGTCTTCTTGTAGTTAAGTAAAGAACATATCATCCCTTGGTATAACTTGAAATCTTTTTTTTTCCTTTCATTTCTTTGTTTAATACTTTATGGAGAATCTTGAAAGTAAAAATAGGTTTGAGGCTGTGAAGGTCAAGCATTTATAGCATCTCATTTAAATACATTATTTAAGTGACAAGAGTACCTTTCTCATATTGTTTAACTTTCAATCTGAGAAAATAGGTAACTTAAGACATTATTAATCTCAAATCCTACACCATAAGCTTACTAAATCATTCACATAATGCCAAGTTGGTTGACTTAAAAAAGATATTGTCTGCAAAACCATGGACTAGAAAAAGTTCATTAGTGCAATTCCTGATGAACAAAGTTCAATATACATTTCCATCTTGAAATAATGTTTGAGTAGAAATCTGTTAAGTTTGTCATACCAGGATCTTTGTTCTGATCGCAAATCATAGAAGTGTTTAATTAGCATATGTAGATGATTTTGATGTGGGCAATATTGAAGGAAATCTAATTATTCTACAAACACTTCCTCCTAAACAAAAACATTTATGAATGTGCTCTTAACATTCCTTTGGTATAGTTCAAACACCTTGTAACAAGTAAAAGCTAATACATGACCATATTGCCTTAAACCTTATGATTAGTTCAGTGTTCCATCTAAGTTTAACCTTTTCAATTGATTATAACCCTTTCCCACTAGACTTTCCATATTTTAAATAATAACCAAATGATCATTTTGCTTTTATTTTTTATGACTATATTTTGGTGACATATCCTACCTAATAATTCCAAAGCATTCATTCTAACAAGTAAGTTAAAATCATCTAGCAGCCCACAAAATAAAATTCATTCCTCAAGGCTTCATTTGTATTTTGAAGAATATGTTGTTAAGTTGATGAAACATACATAATTTCTTTTTAAATAAAGGCATGGGTTTGTACTCAAAATGACAGGTTGCTTCAAATTAAATCACTAAGATGATTTTTATTGTATACTAACTACTTTGATGCAACCATATCCTTGTTTTCGAAATTTTAACTTATCATTTATAACCTTTATGAAAATACAAGGATTCCTTTCTCACCTTTCTTAGCTTGCAATCCAACAAAATAGGAAAACTCACCCATTATGCCAATCTCAAATACTACACAAATAAGCTTACTCATTCATTCAAATAAATTGAGGTTGGTTGATCCAAATATGATATCATCTACATAATCTTGAAATGCAAGATGTTCATCAGTGCAATTCTTTTTTAACTAAGTCTTATATAAATTCCCTTTCTAAAATATTATTTTAGAAGAAATTTACTAAGTTTGTCATACCATAATATTTTTTGGTATTCCAATTTTTTTCAAAATCTTCCATGTCTTCCAAATCTTCCAATTTTTAATATATAATTTCCTTGTTAAACTTTTTATAGGTCTATCTATTTGAAGAGCTTTGTAAATAGATAGGCTCCATTAACTTGCTTTTTTAATCTCAAATTTCTATCCTACCTTTTGATGTAACAATTCCATCAAAGAAAGCCTAAGTTTTAATTTTTAGGCTTCTTGTTATTCCAAAGTAATATAGTATCTTATTCATAATTGGTTAGATAATAAATCTATTAAGACATTGTGATAAATTGAATGTCTTGAATTATTAAGACATTATGGATTGCAAATCCTACACCACCAAAAGAAAAGTAATAGAGGCTATCAATGGTTTAAGAGGAGTGCACATCATTTGATTCATGACATTGAAGAAGCACAACTAAGTATTTAGATACACAATTGAGAGATAAATGTTATATCTATAACAAATAAAAGGAATATTATTAGATTGGTAATAGTTACATGGAGATAGCAAAACATTGTTGTCCTAAACTAGCATGATAATGTGTAAGATTAAAACAAAAATATTTGTAGGTAGAGGGGTTGATTCAAACTAAAGAATGACATTATTTAAAAAAAATACATATTTTGCCTATTATGACCACATTTTAGGCAAAACAATAAGTCACATATATGTTGATAATGATGTTATTATGTCATTATTTCTCTTTTTACCTATTCATTTTCCAAAATCTTCCATGTGTTCCAAATCTACCACTTTGTTTTGATTGATAATTCCATCAAACATCACTTGAGTAGATTCCTTTACAACAAAGCTTCCCATGTTAAATTGTTTATATGTCTAATTATATGTAGGCTATCATAAAAAGATAGCATCCATTAACTTGGTTTTTAATCTCTATTTCTTATCTTACTTATTCATGTAACACTTACATCCCAAAATTCCAAAGGTTTTATATTTGGTCTTCTTGTAATTCCAAAGTACATACAACTTCTTATTTATAATTAATTTGATGATAAATCTATTCAAACAATAACATAAATTGAATAGCTTGAATTATTTAGGCATTGTGGTTTGGAGATCCTATATCACCAAGAAAAAAGTAAAAGTTGATACCTATTCGTATGGAGTCAAAACGTTTTTAATGTATGACATAGATGAAGCTTAATTAAATCTTTAGATGGATAATTAAGAGATATATGTTATATGCATAACAAATTGGAAGAACTTTACTATTGACCATTATGTCATATTGACAGAAAGAAGTTGTTGTCCTAAACAAGCATGATGATTTAGGAGGATTAATCCCAAATATTTGCAACTTTAAAAAAGAGATTCTCAACCCCAAAAAATTCAACTTTTCTTATTAAGGTAAAATTTTTGATGAATCAATAAGTCAAATATATGTTGATTAATAGTATGGCTTATGGGGTATGGAAAACACTATTGCATTACATATGGGTTCCAAAACTTTTAACATACTTTTGGAAAAGGTTTCTTGATCCATATGATACTCAACTAATGTCTAACATAACATTCTAGGCTCAAAATAAAAGTCAATGAAAGAGAATATTTAAAAAACTTAAGAATATATTAGGACTATGAAAATAATATTTTTAAAACAATTATAATAATTATTTCACTTTTTAATTAATTTTATTACAATAATAATTATTACTCTAGCATAGAGATGATACCAGACCTAATATTATATAATACAATGTATTAATTATTGTTATATTGGCATGAACAACCTAAAAATGCCTTAATTGATATATATATATATATATATATATATATATATATATATATATATCAATTAAGGCATTTTTAGGTTGTTCATGCCAATATAACAATAATTAATACATTGTATTATATATATATATGATTTTATATTCTATTAAGAAGATCTAAATAATCAAAACATGAATTCAAAAGGAATATAGCGAAAAGCATGATAGTGAAATTAAGAAAGTGGGATTTTAGGAAGAGGATCATGTACATTCAAAAACAAAACCTATGAAATGCATTATGATGTTCAGAAAAATAGAGTAACTATGAAAAGAAATTTTGTGCTTTCATAGATTATTGAAATAAATTGTTCTATTACTTACAAGATAGTTGTCGTTATCATTATTGTAGTACATCATGTATTTTTTCTTTCGATCCTAACAAACCTTTTTGCTAATGGTGCTTTTATATGAAAATATGTTTGAAGCAACTTGGTGGTGCATCCTAAATTATTTCATAAGCAAATAACAATGGCATTCTTAACAAGAGAAATCAACAAAATTAGAGAAAAGTGCATCCCGTGCACAAGTTATAATAACGAGTAGCTACTTGGAAAGTAAATGAAGATTTGCTTTGGTGTCATCCAAACATTTTTTAAATTTTAATGATTAAATTCTTATATGGTGCAATGTTTACAAAATAGCCAAAAACCTTTAATATTTTTTTAGCTTTTTTTGAAATAATGTAAGTACATTTCAAAATTTATTTTGAATGTCATGAAATTAATTTCCATAAAGATATTTTTGCATAAGATCATAAAGACTATCATTTGAAAGAACTAACAATATGGAGGGGAAGTCAAATATCAATGGAAAAAATTGAAGGTAACCTCAAATAATAATTTTACATGAATTGGAAGAGGATATATCATAAAAAGAAATACCAAAACATATTAAAAAAATTAATTTAATTTTAAGGTAATTTTTAAAGAAAAATAATAAAAGTACCAAATTAGAAACATTTGAAGTTTTTACTTCAATAAGTAGTTATTGGAATAGTTTTTTATGAAATTTGTCAAAAGATTTTTGGATGTCATTTGCAATAGTATGTTCAAGAAACACAAATCTTTATAAGGTTTTTACTCCAAGGGTTATCTAATAAAATATTTAATGTACTATAAGTGGAGAATATTAAGAGGAAAGATATCAATAAAAAAGATACTAGAGGTAGGAGTGTAATATAAAATTATTGTTAAGGTTAGAAAGAGGGACAAAAATTAGATAATTATGGAGGAGCCATTAAGAAAGATGAGACCTACTAATATAAGTTGAGACCAAATGATTCCATAAAGAGATGGAATGGTCAAAAAATATTGTTGAATGGGGATAGTGTCACTATAAAGTGATAGTCGTTAGTTTGATGATCATTTCAAGGAGTATTTGGTGGTTAATGTATTGTGTCTTTTACCATTAGATATGATATTTTTTTATGATAAAAACCTTAAGTATAATTAATGAATTTTCTAGTAGAATAATGTGTAATGTTTTGTTAAGATCTCAAAGATCAGTTCATATTTATTAGACAATTCATGAATAAATGATAGATTTATATAAAAAAAATTGATCATACCAATTAAAAAGTCAAGAAAAATGTTGTCTCAAACACTAGTTTCAAATAGCTTCAAATATTTTTTAGAGATGACTAATGCAATGCGCAATTAATGTCTAGGGAATTAGTCATTATGTGGGATTTACTAGTGCCATTGGCTCCAATCTAAGAGGATCTAAACTATCATATGAAATACTTTAAAGGTAGATGAGTTTTGCATGATTAAATAAAAGTGGATTAGATCTTGGCCAACTGATCTAATAGGATAAGATCTGAATGGTTTGATTCATCATTGAAAAAATGAGAAAGATGTCATTCATAAGATTCAAACAAAGAGAAAGATGAGTTATCCAATTGAAGGATAAATTATTTCAAATGGCAAAAATAATAAAAAAATTTCAATGAAGTCCAACATGATCTTGGTTATCTAAATTCAATCTAGGATCAAGTACTCATAGTGGTTGAAACATTTATTGTCCAATCAATGGTGAGAAATAGAGCACATTTTTAGCACTAAATTGCTAGATGAAAGTTAGTCCCATATTGTTGAAAGGAAAAGTAATTTCCTCATTATAATAAGATTAATGGGTATATAAATAAATTCTTGGCCCAATCTAGATTAGCATGCACCCTGATTAATTTGTTAGCTTATTCTGAACTAGTTTCCTAACTCTATGCTACCTGGCCAAGTTGGACTTGGTTGTTAATGTGGTAATAAAAATGAAAAGGTTTTTCTCCCACTTAATTCATTCTCTCCTTTACTACATGTTCCTTCTCACTTATTTAAATCTTGATAATTCTCCCATTTTAATATTATTAAAAAGGAGATATAATTTATAAAATTTTTGTTATACCTAATTGTTGTCATATGATTTGAAATTGATTAGTTGGATGGAATTTTGTAAATATGTCAGCCAATTCTTTTTTGGTAGGAACATATATGAACTTTACTAAGTTTTTTAGCTAATTGATCACTAATAAAGTCGCATCTTATACTATGTGCTTGCTCTTAAAATGATGAACTTAGCTCTTTTATAAGGCCAAGGAATTAGTGTTATCAATTCTAATGGGAATATGCAAGAGATCTAAACCAAAATCTTCAAATTGTTGTGTCAAACATAACACTGGAGCAACACAACTTTTGGTCACTACATACTCAACTTCTGTAGTCACTATGGCTATGCAATTTTTTTCTCTTTCTTGACTAGGAAATCAAAATATTTCCTAGTAATTAACATGCACCTAAGGTTCTATCTTATCTAGCTTAGAGCTTACAAAGTCTAAATCTATAAAACTTATATGATCTTTTGAATGAATATTTTTAGGATACCTAAAACCTATGTTCATTATACTTTCTACATATTTGAAGATTAATTTAGTCACTTTTAGATGGATTTACTTAGGCTTTTATTGGAATCTAGCACATAAGCTAACATTAAATAAGATGTTCAATATACTAATCATAAAATATAGTAAACATCTAGCAAGTTCTTCTTATAGTTTTTTATCAATGTGTTTCTCAATTTTATATAAATTTAAATACACTAATTGATTCATTAGAATCTTCTTATGTTTCATATTTTCATATTTAAACTTCTTGAATAAATAATTTAAATAGTTAGTTTATAAAATACAAATATCATCTTTTAGTTACATAACTTGTAATCCAAAGAAGAAATTTATCTCACCCATTATACTTATCTCAAACTCCCATGTGATTAAATCACTAAGCATCTTAAACATATTTTCATTTATGGTTCCAAAAGTTTTATCGTCAACATAAACTTGTACAAGCAAGAGATGATTATTTAATGATTTTAATAATAATGTGTTATCTATTTTTTCTTTCCTAAAATCAATATTAACTAGATAATCACTCAATCTATGATATCTTGAATGAGGAGTTTAGTTAAGGCCATAAAAAGCCTTCTTAAACTTATATACATAATCATCATATGAGTGGATCTTAAAACATAAGGTTTATTCAACACACCTATCTTCTTTTACTAGCTTGTTTTAAAATTGATATTTTGCATACATTTGAAATAATCTAAAAATCTTATGACATGATTATGCTAAGAAAAGTTTAATGACCACTAATCTTATTACTAATGTAAATGACTCCTAAAAATATATACCTTCAACTTTGCTATAACCTTTAGCAATAAGTCTACCTCTGTTTCCAACAATCACTTCATTTTTATCTAATATATTTTTAAATATCAATTTGGTTCCAATCACTTGTTTATCACTAAACCTAAGAACTAGTTCCAACACTTGGTTTCTCTCAAATTAATTTCACTCTTCTTTTACTACATAAACCTAACAGTTAACATTATGGGCTTCTTCTCTAGATAACAGTTTTGTGAAAGATAAAAATACATTATGATTAATTTCACTCATAAAGGCTCTAGTTCTAACTTCTTGATTAACTTCCCCTATAATTGATTTTATTTAATGTGAAGCTTGGATTTTGAGCATCCATTTTGAAAACTTTATAAGTTTTCCTATAAGAAGAGTATCCTATGAAAATGTTTAGTCATACCTTTCCATCAAACAAGTTGATTCTTTCATTATTAAGAATTATGCATTTATATCCGAAAACGCTAAAGTAGCTAACATTTAATTTCTTATTTTTAAATAACTCTTAAGTATATTTTCTTAAATATTGGTCTTAAATTAGTTCTATTTATTATATAACAAGTTTTGTAAATTTTCATGGCCCAAACATATTTTGGTAGGTTGTATTCAATTAGCATAGATCTATCCATCTCTACTAAGGTCTTATTTTTCCTTTTTATCATGTCATTTTGTTGGTGTGAATTAGGACATGTAATTGGTTGCCCTTATTTTCAAACTCATTACTATTATCACATTGAATACAACTTAATTTAAGATAGTTGTTCTCTTTTATCTTTTTTATCAAATTAATAAAGATTTCAAGTTTCTCACTCTTTCGCTTAAGAAATACAATATAATTATACCTAGAAGAATCATTAATAATCATAATTCTATTTTTTCTACCTAAACTCTAGGGCTGTGTAGGTCTAAAAAAGTCTAACTAAACTATCCTTAAAGGTTTACTAATAATTAACTCATTTTTAGGTTTAAAAGAAAAATTTAAGTTTCCTTACTTTTTTGGACGATTCATACCATTTTCAACTAGTTTTGTTAGGTTTAAGAAGAACTCTAGCTACATCTAGCTTGCTTGTTTTCTTTAATGTAGAATATCCTATGTGACCAATTGTGATTATCTTCTTCTTAGACTTGTCTTCAAGTGTTACCTATCTATTTAGACAATGTCTTATTGAGATAAATTTTGGTATCTCTCTAGTCATGTCTTGTACATCTATTGTCCAACTCTCAAGAGCTAGTTTTTGATTTTTTTCTTTATATATAGTTACATAAATTATCAAATTTTATTACATATTCATAAAATGTAACTTTTATTTTCCTTATTTCTATGCATTATTCCAAAGTGTATTACTTCAACCATGTGAATGTCTCAAAATACTATATCTCTATAGAACAATTATGAAGACAACTTATTTTAAATTCTATATTCTCTAACCTTAAGAACCCAAACAAGCTTGGCATAGTCATTTAAAACAAGGTTTGGTACTAAAACATTTTTCCTAATTTGACAATCATGAAAAGCATCTCCTTTTCTACAACTACAAAAGTATGTAATATTTGAAATATATGGCATATTAAAAACATATATTTATGTTTAGAAAAATAAACATCATGTGAAACATTAGAAAATTTTACATGTTGAATAGAATAAATTTTTTTTTTCAAACTCATAATTTCTTTTTTGAAGAAGTATTCTCAATCATCATGGAATCATTTTCATGACATAATTTCTTTTGTAATCTCTTCATAAAATAATAAAAAATAATTATTTTTTCATTATAAAACATTTTTAATTTTTTATGTATAAATATTAAAGAAGTTAAAACACTACTAACTTCTATGTAATTATTTTCAAAAACTTCACAAGGCCAAGAGCTTATCTTAATCTTTTATTCTATACTCAATGCCTTGATTCATCATCATTTACTATGAAGCATATCATTTCTTTCTCCTCATTACCTGAAGCTGTGGAGTCTAATTCTTCTCAAGCAACCAAGTAGCTCGAAAAATCTTTCTTCTTTTTCATTCTCTTCTTTTTCTCTTTCTTTTTTTTGGTGTATTTGAGCTGTGGATAATTTTGTATAATATAGCTGATTTGACCACAATCTTAGCATCTTCGTGTCTTCATCACCTTCCTTCTCCTTTTTTTTGTATAAAACATTTTGTTAAATTTATATCTAAACCCTTAAGATGAAAATTTACCTTTTTCTCCAAGTCCATAGAAAAGATAGATATTGTTACTATATTATCTTTGTTAGCTTTAAAAGATAATGATTCCTTGTACCTTACTCCTTGCTTTGCTTGCTTATCGAGGCCACTTTTTTAACTATCCTATTCATCTAAATCTCTATTGTTAATAATTCTTTGAGCAACTCATCCAATATGAGTATTTGTTATGTCTTTGGCTACCTTTGTTGTTGTGATAAGAGGATCATATTCATTGGATAGAATCTTTGCTACTTTCCTTAAAAGATCTATATTAGGAAGTACTTTTTTAAGATTTTCTATTCTAGTAGTAATATTAGTAAATCACATAAACATCTTATTTGTAATTTAACTCAAATTTATTATAAAGTGCTCAGAATCAAGTGTAAGAAGATTTATCTTTATTTTTTTAACTTAAAAAGTACCTTCACAAGTTACTTCTAACTTTTTCTGAACTTTGTGTGTGATATAAAAATTCTTAACTTGATTAAATTCACTTGGGGATATGTCATGATAAAGGTAGTTGAGTGTTATGGCATTTAATTATATAATTCTCCTTTGATCACTACAAAGTGCACTAGATAACTTGATTTCTTTTGTACATGTATCTCTAAGTGAATGATATAATTCTTTGAGCACTTTTTAATATCTTAAGTCAATTGATTGTATAGAAACTCTAAGTCTATCTTTCAAATATTAATAAAATTTATCTTTAAATAATGATAGAATGATTGAAGAAGACCTTCATCTAGTGTTACAGAATATTAAACATGTGTGATAAGATATTAAAAACCTAATTTAAGAAATAATTTAATAGACACATATCTTAAAAAGTAATAAAAAACTATAAGATAGAAATTGAAATTATTTTATAATAAAATTAATAATTAAGTAAACATAATAGATGATTAAAACATAAATGATGGTTCACCCAAGTGATTTGACCCACATTTGCTTATAGAGAACCCTCTTTGATATTTATTAAAATAAAATTAAGTATATAAATCCCACTTGAGTTGGTGATTTGTGAGTTTTAAAATACTTTTTGTTATTTTAGATTCTATTTCTTTCTTAAAAATTCTTCATAAAAAAATTGATGTTTATGAAAAATCTTTATTTTATATAAGTTAATCCTTAATTTTTATGATTAAAAATTTAAAAATAAATATTAAAATAATAAAACAAAATGTTTATATTTTTTTGGATCAAATTAGATCCTACATCCACTCGCAAATAAGATGGAAAAAATCACCACTATCAAAAAATTTACAACTTGCGAATTTTTTCTTATGTCTCACCTCCAACCTACTAGCTTTTACAGGTTCAATTATAACACAAGATTTTACAAGCTTAACGCCAAATTGGTTTTTTATGGCATCAAACTAAACTGACACTTTGATAAATGCTAGCCACCCAACAAAAAAGAAAATTGAAAAATATAACAAGAAGGAAAATTGTGATAAATTTGAATAACTTTGGATGCTTGTTGATAAATTGAAGCAGACATGACGAGCTTAAAATTACTATGAAAAGTAAGAAATTGAAACGTCAGAAGTGATAAGATTAGCTAAACGAATTTCACATTTTATGAAGAACTATGTTGTAGTTACTCTCAAGAGATTTTATGTAAGTAGAATGTCATACTATGCACAGTTCAGATCTCAAATATTGGTTCATGTTAATTAGTCATTTTATGAATAATAGTTAGGTTTATATGGAAAAAGTTTGATCAATATTATTAAAAAGTTTAGGAAAAGTTGTTTCAAATAATGCTTCCAAATAGCTTAAAAAGCTCTTCCAAAAAACATAAAATATTTCTTTGAATTGGTTAACACAATGGCTCAAATAATAACTAAGGAATTAGCCATTAGGTGGGATCAACCAACATCAATAGATCTTATTAGAGATGTTCCAGACTATTAAATCAAATATTTTAGAAGGTGATTAGTTCTAGATGGTTAGAAGAAGACAGATTAGATCTAGGCCATGTAATCATGTAAGATGAGATCTAGATCATTGAATTCATCATTTGCAAAGAAAAAAATGATCTTAGCTATAGGATACAAAAGTGAAAAGTGATGGGCCATCTAATTCACGAGAAGATTATTTCAAAATGTAGAAATAATCGATGTAATCCAATGAAGTTAGAGTGATCATGGTCATTTGATTTTGAGCCAAAATCGAGTGCTTATAGTGGATGGAACATTTATAATCTAATAAAAAATTAAATGGTAAGAAATATTACATGCTGTTGGTGTTGAGTAGTTGGTATAATGTCAGTCTCACATTATCAAAAAGAAATGTAGTTTTCTCTTTACAATACCTTTCATGGGTGCATAATGCAAGTGTTCTTGGGATTCATCACTTGAGCCACTCATATGCTTATAAGTAATTTCTTGATTATGGTTCCAACTTGACTCTCATTTGTATATTTAATTAGAGTTTAGGCTTAATCAGTCGTTTGTCTTATATCAACCAAGTTCATGAATGCACCACTAAACAATTTTTGGCTTAACTAGTCTTGTTTTTACTTAGTCCCCCATCATGACACTTCCAAGTTTACTAGAGCTTAGGCAGCCTGAGTGAGTTGAACTTGGCGAGGTTGGGGTGACGCTTATTTTTTTATTAAGAAAATTTAACAAAATTAATTTTTTAGTTTACCTAAAGTTTATCAAATTTGGCAAGTATTTGTTCGACAGATTTAATAAAAAAAAGGATTGGGTAAAAAAATAAGAACTTGTAAGTTTCCTAAATCATGAAAAAGTTGAATAATTTAGATACTTAAGTTAGAATTTGAAAGTGAATGAAGAAGTGCATTATAATCTACAAGCTAGTATTCTATTTTATAATAATTTTTTTACAAACTGGATGCATACTTCTTTTAACATTGAATCTTATTGAATTCTCCAAGGTACTTTGAAGTCCCCTAATTTATTATCTTGAGAAATGCATGCCTTATTTTTTAAAACTAAATACATTCACTCAATTAAAGTATATTATGACCAAATGATTAGTATTTATGGCTTGACACTTCAAAAACAAGGGTAACCAAACAAAATACATCTTTTATCTTCATGCAATTGTAGTTCAACATATAACACATAAATCCATATTTAATTAAACTAGAATGTATTTGTAATAGAGGAAGTACTTTAGAGTGAACTAGGGGTACCTAACTCCAAACAATACACTTATTATGTATTGTAAGAAAACTCATATAAAGCCATAATGATCTATTGTTCATGTAATATGGGGCAAAAACCTCTATCAGTTTCACGTAATTAGAATTTTTGTAGATATTCTACCACCTAATTGCATAATTATATGATCAAATAATTATATTCACATCCACCTTTAAACACATAATTATGTCTACCATTAAATGGCATAATTTTGTGATCCAAACATCAAATCCCAATTCTAATATAACAGTCCTGATCAAATCCTAATTTTTAAATAATTCTTATTTAATGTATTCAACTAATCATGTATTTTGGTATAAAGAGGTTAAGGAGGCTTCCTATGGAGCAGCTCAAATATAATATCACATTTAATAGTTCTTTTGAACTATTGAGATTTTTATAATTTATTATTATTGATTAATTAATCAACTTGGGAAATATTACCAACCATTAAAGATATGTATAACTAAGTGAATTCTTAAAAAACATTAACTAATTAAATTTTTACACAATTTTAAAAAAAAATTGTGTAATGACATTCAAGTCATTAGCGCTTAGTGCTCACTCTCACGTCCTTGCGTTGTGTCTCTCAAATCAATGAAGTTCACAATGTTTTTTATTTTAAATGGATTCAATTAAAACTCTTATATCTCATTAAGTATTTTGCAATCATTAGCTTTTTATTTGTATTAATTTCAATTTTGTGTCATTGAATTATTTTTATTTTTTTCAAATTTATTATATTATAAGACCGTAGTAGCTTTTTTCTATTGTTTCATTATTGTAAGAGTTAAATGAAATCATCTTGTAGTGAAAGACTTATATTTATTGCTATATTTTTATTTGATTTTTAATCAAGGGTAGGTGTTGGCTTGATTTTAATTCAAAATACCTAATAATCATTTAAGAATATTTTTTTAATTTTTATTGATTTTTTTCATAATTTTCATTAAGCTTTATTATTACAAAATCAATGTATTTTAAAATAAAATCAATATGTTTTAAAAAAATTAACATTTGTTAATAATCACTTTTAAATATGTACTCAAGTTTATTAAGAAATTAGTTTAAAACATTTCTTTAAATATTCTTGAATGAAATATAAAAAGTTTTATTACAATAAACTCATGCCTATCTTGATAAGCCACACAACAAGAGTGCATATAGAACTATATAAATCATTTTAGCATTTTAGATCTATTTCTTTTTTGTAAGATAAAGAAATGAACTAATCATTATTCAATGAACTTGAGTAAGCCTGATAGTGGACTACATAGTAAAATTGGAACATGGAGTGGAATTTTTTATTAGAATGTGGATCAAAAGGATGCTACGTGCTCATTATTGTTGTTACTCACCCATTGAATGGTTCAAAATATTGGATCAAGTAGTTGTACGACTTAATAGATTTTTTGATAAAAAAAACTTTTAGGAAAATTTGATGGGTCAAGGATGATCTAAGAAATTTAAATGAAGCAAGATAAGCACATTGGAATGACAGTAAAAGAAACACATGCACTAAGAGCTTCAACTATGGTGGATGAAAAGTAACATGCACATTATTGTCATTATTTCTTAAAAATATGGATGGTGCAAAACAAAAACCATTACTACAAATAGCATTCATCAATAGATAGATTCAAACATAATAGTATCCAATTTTGAGATATATATTATAAAATATGGTGGCTCCAACTAATTGAATTAACATATCATAGAGCATATGAATTGGAAATCTAAACTTAATCATTATTTTGTTAATGACATGATATTCTATGCGCATGCATCAAGTTTAATCATTTTTTGGATAAAACAAAGTGATGTCAGCACATACTCCAATACGTTTTGTAATAAATTCTTTTGAATGGGCTATTTACTTATCAAATAATTTCTTCGTGACATAATAGATTTAATCAACAATTTAGTAAATGTGATAGTGAAGTGTTATGAACTATATCAATAGAATGCTAAATATCTCTTAGTAGTTGGAGTGCGTTTAACTAGTCATCAAGAAAACCTTTACAAATTCTTTTAACAAGGGTTAGACCATGGTTGGTGGGGTGGTTATACAGTAAGGACTTCATAAATTGTTATAATCTAATTAACATTACCATTGATTATATCCCTCATAATCTCACCTAGTGAAATGACAAATTACTTTTTCTTTCTCTTTATCTTTTTTTTTTAGAGTATTTAGGTTAGAAATTCTTTTTGAGGGAGGTAAAAGATATTGTGTGGTCTTGGCTCCTTATTATCCAAAAGTGCAAGCATTTTCACTTCCATTTAAGGTAACATCTTATTCGAATAACCAAGTTTTTTCTAAAATAAGATCATCTACTTTCATTGGGATAGCATTGCACCATAATTCCTTGAAATATTGGCCAAACTTGAAAGCAATGCAACAATTTATTTTGTAAAAATTGATGTTTATTTGATCGATGATACTGTGCATAGGTGGAGATGGTCTACGAATGTTAAACCTATATTTTTGGTAGTATTCTCTAATATGACAATATTATGACTATTGTCATCTATAATAATCTTATAGGTTAGTATTTAATTCTAAGGAATGTACAAAATATTTTAGTTTGCCAACAAATTTTTTGTTATTCATAGTGTAATCAAACTACATCTCACAATAATTATAGGCTATGCAATATATTAAATTCTTTAATCTAGTACTTGGAATTCTACTTTAACATCCTCATCTAGCTATACAACCTCATTTTTCTTAACTTTAATGCTTTCTTTCATTCCTTCTTTTTAGTTTACATTTAGGGCTTTTCTAGGATATTATGCTTTGACATGCCTTTTCTTGTGATAGTAATAACACTCTACTATTGAAGTAGTTGATGGTTTGTCTAACAATTGAATTCAATAAGTTAGAAGTATTTGTGAAGAGACAAAGTTGGTTTATAGACTACAAATAGTAGAATAATGGAATTAGGGAATGCATTTTAGGGTAGGAAGTTGTCAAAGGAATCCAACTCTCACAAGTAATTGATATTTTAAATCATAAGCTACTTTATTTGCCTTTTCTAAACTAATAATATTTCTCATGTATAACTCAATTGAGTAGTCACTCAAAGCCTAACTCAAAATAAACAAAAGTTACTTGATCTAGTTCCAAGACACCACATTAAAACATATAATCCTCACACTTAGCAATGTATGTGTTAGAACTCTTTCAACCATAAGATAAATGTTGGTATTTATCCAAAAGTTCACCAAAATAAGAAGTGAGTAAATGTTTAACTTGCTAGCAAATTTTGTTTTCTTTCCATGATCAAGGTAATGCTTGCTTATCAAAAGATTTCTTTTTTAATGTGTAAATAAATATTCTAGTATGTGATATGAGCTTAAGTTTTTATAAATTGGCACTTTTCATGCTTACTAAGATCATATCATTTAAAATAATATTATATTCTCAATTTCCAAATTTGATATACTTAAGGGTCTAAACTTCCATCAAATGTTTCTACCATTATTTTAATCATGTTAACCTAGTGATCACTATCCCTACTATTTCAGCTACCACGGGTATGCAGGGTGGCTTAACATCTAGGTTGACATTCCATTTGGTTAGGTTCATTTTGAAAAGGTATTTCCATCACTCCAAAGTCAGTTATCATAGACCAACTTAATCTATGAGTTCCAGCACATCTATTTTCACTACATTGTTCCATTTTGTCTATGCATGTTACTAAGGTTTCTCTTTGCTCTTACATAGAATGAATTAGTTCTATAACTATAGGTTGTATTATCAGGCCTACAAATGGATAACTTGTAGAGAATTAGATATTTTATATTATTTTATAGACCTACTAGTCATAAATAATTAGGTTTGAAAAAAGTTTTGTAATTTGAGATCATAAAGTTAAAGAAAAACAAACAAATAATTAAATGTATTAACAAAAGGACATATAAATAAGTACATGTTGTAGCTTCAGACTTGAAAATAAGCTTTTCTTATTTTTTTATTTTTTCATATACTATTTAATAAATTTTTTATATTAAAAATACATATAATTAAAATATTTTACTTTAACTATAAATTACTAGTTATTATATGATGATATGTTAAAACCTATTTTTAAGTCATTAATAATTGAAAGGTTCTTAGGTCCATGCAACATAGCATTATAATGTCCTAACCAAAGATTCTATTGCTTTACAATAACAAATCCTAGTATCATTATACAAGTCAAAACTTTCTTAGAAACTTAAAACATAAACTGATCATTAACATAAGAGATGTTAACCTAAAGAAAAAGTTGTTTCAATAACCAACATCTAAAATACTCAAGTTCGTGATGAAGTATCATGGTTCACAAGTAGACTTCTTAGAATGCTAAATAAGAAAATCTTCATTAAGAAAAATTAGAAATTTAGATGAGCTTATTAATTTCCAAAAAGTTGTGGTTAAGTGATTAAGACCTTTCTTAGAGATTTGTTGCCCTTATGAATATTGAATAATTTGTTAGGATCTTTATTTTTTTATCCATTCACTCTCCTTCCTAGGTTACCTCTAGAATCACACTATTACATTGAATATTCACAACATGCTTCTACTAAATTGGCATAGTGGTAGTACTTTATTATTTCATTCAAATTAATTGCTTACAACATTGTAAGCATCATTCTTTACAAAGATGTTAAAGCTACAATGATAATTTGTTAGCCTAAGAAATAAAAGGATATTATTGGAATATTATAAAACACATATTCAAATTCTAAAGTACACTTTTAGAATTCAAAAGGTCCTTATAAATTGCAAAAAACATAATTTGAATTTAGTAATAACGTTTCCTTGAAATGAAGCAAAATTAATTTGGCATAACAAACTCCCAAATTTGCATGTGCATTTTAAGTGTCTGTGTAATGGGAGGCAAGGAAGTGGATTATATGATTAGTGCAACACAGGCAAAGAGAAACAGTTGCACCCTAAGTCTAATTTGGAGATCAGCATGAGCTAACAGGTCGACATGTGTTAATTGGTTAGGACATTTCATGGATTGTAGATCAATGTTGGTGAGTGTGTATTGAGCTGATCAATGAGTTCAAAGAGTCAAGGTGGGTCATGTATGCCAAACAAATCAACAATAGTAGTGGTAAAGGAGAAAGATTACAATGAGTAGTAGCAAAAAGCAACCCAACGCTCAATTTTAAGACATTTGAAAGACATTTAGAATCAAGTTTTTTGCTAATACAATTACCATACTACTATAAGAATGTCTTAGATAGAATTTAAAGTTATAAGTATTTGGAAAGTTGGTAATCAATCTCCAATTAACTTAAACTAAATTATAAATACAAATAACCTAAAAATTTATAAAAAGAAAATTAAAAAGTGTAGTAAACAAGGGTTAATTGTAATTGGCTCCCACAATAGGAATAATTTCATAGACTTACTAAAAGTAGTGGTTCCAAACTTGGAATGGCCTTAAATCTTAATGGACTAGTATGTCTCCAAGTGGAATATTTGATTGATGTATGGAATGCTACTATGTTTAGACCATACTAATGTTTTTTGAATGCTAAAACATTACAACTCAATGACTTTTTAAGGGGTGAAGTTTAACCTATTACGTAATTTTAAAGTAAAAAAATTCTACAATTTTCTCTTCAAAGAAGAAATAATGGGTAATTTTGCACATGATGTTTTGCATTATATGAATGCAGATAGCAAAAGCTTATATAATATTTTTTAAGCTATGTTAATGGCATAAATTATCCCTATAGCTTCCTTAATGATAACATGGCTTTATTGGTGATAATGACAAAATTTGAGGTTTTCAAAATATTGAATAATTAAATGAAGATATGTAATTGCATTAGTGGATGATTATATTAACCATAAGTTATATAGTTCTATTTATGTTTATTTTAAGTATTTAACATCTCTTAAAATCATTTATCCATCTTTTCCACCATTTCAAGGCTATGTAGACCATTTCTCTACCATTTTGTTTATGAAAACAAAAAGAATTACTACATATTAGAGGTTACAATAGTTATAGTTTCTTAAAATGCATTATTTTTTTAATCAAGACTTCTAAAGGCTGCTATTGATATGTGTGTGTGAAGATGACCATCCATATGTTTTTGATGTGTTGATGCACGTGAATGTCATAAGCTCACTAGATACTACTCAATGATTTGGAGTGTCTTACTAAAGTATCAATTTACTAATTCACTTTATTAATTGGAATGAGTCTAATGCATAGAGGTATCTATAATGACCATGATTGATTCCACATAACTTGTGCATTGAAATTGTATAAGAACACATAAGAGTGTAATGACTAACCTTGGTCTAAGGACCTATCATATTGTATGATGAGAACCATATTGCTAAAGATTTTATGACAAGATTCATGAATGGTAAACCAAGCTAATTGAGGAACTGAACAACAAAAATTGAGACAATGTGCCTCAATGGATAAGTTTGATTAATATATTATTGCATTTTTGTAAATAAATAATCTAACACAAATCAAAGTGCTTTCAAAGAAATAGAAATGGTTCATGCCATGCCACATATTTAGTTGATGACAATCTTGCTATGAAGTATGGTAAACTACATTTACAAATTTCATGATTGTAGGATGTACGAAAAACAAATTAGAGTCAACATATTTGTCTAATCCTTTCTAATGAGTGGTAGTATTAGAATGACATTGACAAAAAGAGGAAACATAAAAGATAGATCTAATTGATCAACATTAAAAAAATACTCATTGAAGATGGTACTCTCGATGTGAAATATTATACTAGGCTAATAAGGAATCATATTATACATGCTAAGAAATTGTTCAACTTTGGAGTAATCCAAACTAACTATTGATGCATTATTAAATTTTTTTGGACCAATCTAAAAGTTGCACGTTAAGTAGCTACTAAGCTAGTGATTGTATTGCTATGATGTAAGATATAACTCAATACAGTGATAAAATCTATAACCATGCATGTTGAAATAGTTAATAAGTGTCATCTATTTGTTTAGATATTAATGACCATATTAGTAAGATTCAAAGCCATGATAAAGTTGCATAGAATCAAATTAAAGTCTCTAATGATTCTAAATAAATAGTGAGTCCAATGTATTTCCTAATTAAGTCCATCATACTTAACTAATGCCATTGAATTAGTCTTCATATATGGTTGATTTGGAGGATGTGCTTGCCAATGAATCAAGGAGTACAAGATGATTAGGCTATGGAAACATGTGTAACAAAAATTGGTGAACAATTAAATTTGTTATTAGATCAAATGACAGAAATTGTTGAGAAAGAGATGGCTTTTTTGTCATTCTTTGCATAACTTATTCCTAAAAAGAATGTTAAATTTGTTAGGTAGCTTCCTAATTCACAAATTTGCTATCGTATTAATACTACAAAAGTTGTCATAATTGTATGAACCTTTCTTTTGCATTTTTTTTTCTAGAATCAAGTTCAATTTTGATTGCAATATATTGGAATGGGTTGGACTTTTATAATTTTTTAAACAAAAAAGTCATGATCTTAGATATAACAAGAATAGCTATCATTTATTAAAATTAATAGATTTTATCAACATTTGTTTCCCTACTATGAAATGAACCACAAAAAATAGGTCCACTCATTTTTTTGAGAATATGATTAACTTGACATGAGTTATATGAACCCAAAGTAGTTTACCAAAATTGATTTCTTAAGCTAAAATAAAAGTTATATCATAAAATCTAGTGGTTGTCCAAGATTTTAGTTCATTCTTTTTAGCCCAAAATACTTAGTAATTTCCCCAAGAACAAATCCAAGTCAACCTTAATGATCATGTGAATGAATTTCATGCCTTTGATTATGGACTAATTAGTTGGATGACTTTCCTTATGATCACCATACCAACATCTCTCCTCATCGCGCTTAATTAAAACTTTGTAAACTTTTGGAATTTGTTTTTAACTTAAACTTGCAAATGAATACAATTATTAGCTATTTAAGTCTACTAGTTTGTTACTACATTTGTTTTCTTGAATATATGTTAGAATTAAACTACGTTGCAATGAAATCCATTCATTCTAATTAGTAGAATTAAGCTACAACAAGTGATTCCAATGCTTTTGTGCAACATTATAATGGTTGATTAATTGTTTGATTCCATAATGACGTTTACATAATCCCAAATTATCCCATAAGTTTAAACCAAATAGTATTTCAATGCCTTCAACTTATATATTTTTTTAGATACAATGTAAATTGAGAGTGCTTTAATAGCTCTACAAGTAGTTTCCAATCACATGAACACAACCTATAAGGCATTGGTTCCCTCTAGTCAATCACTTAGAATTAAATTTGACTAATTCCTTTACTAGGGGAATGCATTAAACAACTTTTTAATTGTTCAATTGATCTCAAAAAATCAAGGAAGCAATGAATTTTTTACTATTTGAGGATCTATTAAACTTCTTTAGATAATTAGACAACATTTCAAACCATCACTATTATGTTGAACTCTATCAAGGAATAGGGAATATTTTCTCATCGAATTGTTTTGAATTTATATCTTCTAGATATTTTAGCATACGAGAGATAGTAAAAAAACTATTTCCCTTAATAGCTATTGAGTTTGGGTGACTACACTTCTACCATTGTTGAAGCATTTCTTGAATCATGATGGTGGGTTTGTTAAATGCGAAGATTAATTTCAAATGAGTTCCACAAGATTCATTTGAGAGTTCCTATATACAAAAAACAGCATTTGTCTATAAATTCAAATTCAAGTCCCTCAAGTTCTTATCAAAAGGTAATTAGTTATTTAGGAGTCCCCACATAAGTAGAGAAATTGTGGAAGGTTGGCAATTATTCTACATTATTTTTTATGACTTATAAGTAAGGTAATTAATCACCTCTAAGCTTATCTTATTCTAAATTGATAGTGAGCTTACCATCCTTGGTGAGGATCTAGTAATTGATGCCATCATTATCTATTTTGCTCCAAGTATTACAAAATACAAAATAGTGAGAATGATTCTCTTTACTTGATTCCAAGTCAATAAGCATGCTCCATAACATTTTTTATTAGGGAAATTACAACTTATGTTTATAAAATAGATAATTCTTGAGGTGTAGACCTTCTTAAAAAGCTTTACATTACATGAATCATTAAAATCTTAAAATTGCTTAACTAGTAATCCATACATTTTGTAGGGGAATCTAATCTTTTTCTAGCTAGCCAAATGGTGCTTGCTTTGCAAATCATTATCACACCAAAGGAAACCATTTATAACACTTTCTAAAAAAATTAGTAATATTAGTGAGAAGATAAGATATCAATAGATTATAAAGTATTATTAGTTAGAGGTATGACTGACAAATACTACCTCCCACTGAGAGTATTTTCTTTTGCATGTTTTGTCAATTTCGTGTTTTGAGTGGACCTCTTATTTCCTACCTTTGAATAATGTTCTTTTGAGTTGAGTGATTTGAAGATTGTATCTTTTCTAAAGGAGCTCCTTATCGATGTTCTCCTACTTGTGTTTCATGTTTGTACATATAATAAAGAAGATCCTTTGTATAATAATCTATAAACTTGATGTGCCTTTGAGATCAGATAGGAATAATGTGATATTTTTGATTGATCATTTGTCACCTCTTTAGAAGAGAATAATGTAATCTACAAAGCAAAAATGGGACAATGGCTAACAACCACTTCTAGTGGCCTAGTGCTTCACCTTACCTTGTATATGTAGATTGTTTAAAACTCTTCTTATTTTTTTAGCTACAAGGTGGAGAAGAAAAGGGGATAAAGGGTTACAATGCTTTAGCTAATGTGAGAATTTAGATGGAACCATTTCCTTTTTTGTTAAAAACGACTTTCAACTAGCTTATATTATATATAATCATGATTGGATTAATAAATTAACTATTGAAGTTAAACATTTGTAGTACTTTGTTTCTCACGATATATTATTGAACATATTCTTAAATTCTAGCTTGATAATAAAGCTATTAGCTTCAATCTTCTTATCTAAATCATTAGTTTGCACTTATGAGAGTATGATTTTTATGTAGGTAAGATCTTTTTAGTGTTATCCCCTTCTTTAGTAAAGTTGATTGCTCCATGGAGATGATTGTGGGTAGGAAAAACTATAGACTAGCTACTAAGAATTTTATGTATTTTTGAGAAACTATATATCCAATTGTCATAAAAGTCTTTCAAAGTTGTATTATAGTTAATCTTTAGAAAAAAAATAATTTAGCACTACTGCATTCTTTAGGTGATAGGCTAACAATAATAAAATCATTGATAGAGTAATAAATTTCATATTAAAATGTGGACCAAGAATGCTTGTAAAATAAAACATCAAACCCATCCAACTTGTAAGCACATGAAGAATCCATCAAAAAAATAATTTGTTTTATTTTCTCCTTATTAACTAGTTGAATTAGCATCATATTACTTTTCAGTTGGTCTAAGAATAAAAAAGCAAAGCACTTTCCATTTCCTTGGCATGGAATAGAGAGATGTTAAGCAATCCACAACATCTTTAGCATTTAACTCCTTCTTTAAGACCCAACTCCCACTTGGATCTTTAAGAATCTATATATTATCCATCATTTGCTTATTATTGAATATTATGTGGAAGACATTTGTAATTTTATCACCATTCTTAAGCTGCACAATACCTATCTTTTAGCTCACATACATCTGATGCAATAGCATCGAGCTCGTCATGTAAAAGTTTAACTTGAAGATGTTTTAGTTCTATTCGAACTTGGAGGCTAATTAGGATTGGCCACAATACTTCTCATTAGTTTTTGTTATCATAATCATTATGGGGATCAATTATAAAAAACCCTCATTTATTGCATATTTCTATTTTTTTTAATACATCATTTTATTTGTATATATAGATAAGTTTAATTTCTTCAAAGAATAATTAAAAACTTTTTAGAGATTTTCATCTTTTTAATCGGTATAGGCCTTCCCTTTAACCATCTCACAAGTTTGTCTATAAAAAATTTGCTTAAAATAGATTTAGAAATGGCTTAAAATTTAGTTTTGGCGTTTTTTCTATCTACCACGTTTGACAGCCATTGTTACCACTACCATCAGTGGTGACTCATCAACTCATGCTAACTCTCTTCAACTTGCATTGACCGCAAAGTGAACTCGAAGTGTCAAGGCGTCCCTACCGATGCTACTCATTGAAATTGGAAACTAGTGATGCACCGATTAACCTATGTGGCATTGTGCATTTCCCATTGCCTCACCTTTCACCATTACTACTGCCTGAAATGCATGTGTCGGTTTGTGAACAAATGAAGGTAATTAATTTTGTAATGCTTTCAGTTAATTTTTTTTAATTTTTTTTAAAGAATTTTAGATATTTATTTTGAAATTTTTTGTGGCATTCAGGATTCTAAATATCATCTAGAATTCGAAAAACATATCCCTTTGTATTCTCATATGTCTTCCCCTTACATCTCCTAAATTTCAATACTATGTTTAGTTCATATTAACATTTATTAGTCCTAACATTGATAACACAATTATGACTCTTTAAAGTTGTTCACCTTCTCCATAACATGTTATTCTTTTTCTTCAATCTTTAAAAATATATGAACAAATTAAATTTTACTCCATTCTTTAAGGTGGGCTTTAGTTCTCATTAACTTGTAAGTTAGGGCCCTCCTTCCTAGTCAAGCAATTGGAAAACTCCAATGCTAAGCAAACACTTGAGACAATTCAATGCTTTCAATCCTGGTACTTATGAATCTAAGTTGTTTAGATTTAATTATTGATGGACAAATGATCAGTGATAGCATTTGGTATAATAAAAACTTGTTCATATGTTGAGCCACTATTTTAGGAAGGCTTTGAGCAAATCATGATTCAATAAGGTTCTGCCCACAAGAGTGGTGTTTATATTTTTCAACCTTAGTAAAGTGGTTTGAGTGTCCCTCCATTTAGGGAAGACAATTGGACTCCATCATCAGTCATAAATCGCACCAAATATCTATTCTATTAATAAAAGAGTTGTTGGTATACACAAAATGGTAACACATCATTTATGTATCACCATGTGAAGAAAATATTCATAATTTTCAATTTTTAACATTATAAGTATTGTAACTAAAACACATATGCTTTGTTAGAAATGTTGCCTCATAATAGTAAAAATTTAGTCTCCGATAAAGAATGTCCATTTCTATATTACTTGCAAAACATTCCATCATCGCAATTAACTTAATTTTGTGTAATCTAATCATGTTATTAAGCATCAAGCAGCTACAAAACTAACTACATCCTCTGCGTTGAAAAGTAGGACACTATCAATTACAATCTACAATGCTTATATTTTGAGATTCTTGAAAGCTTCTTCTAGTCATTTTTAATAAATGATCTTTTTAATATTCCATTTAGTGACTTTTCCTATTGACTTGTTACTATTAACCACTGTGAAGCTATTCAAGTCTAACTTAAAGAGCTCAAGAGCCATTAGTTTTTCCTAGAGATCTGTATTCGAGAGTTTAAGAGATTGAATGTCTACTTGATGTTTAAGCTACATGTCCTTAGTAAGTTTCAAATTAGATTGATATTTTTTACTCTTACTTTAGAATTGCTAGTCAAAATTGATCATGTAGTCATTGAATAGATTATTCATAGCACAATTATGTTTTTTTTATTCTGTTGATGTTGTGTGACGTAGTGGGTGTTGATATTGTTTTCTACATTAATGGCCACCAAAGTTTGAAGTTTCATATAACTTATTACTTCATTAATTGGAATTGTCTCATCTTCTTCATGTCTTACACATAAGGGTTTAGAGCTTTTTGCTTTCCTGCATTGGACCATTGAGAATCCTTGCTGACAATTTCTTCAATAAAAATTGGGAAAATTTTCATTAGTTAACTTTTTTTGAGTAATCCATTATTGCACTTAGTCTTTCTGGAGATTCCAATACATAAAGGAATTCTTTTAGCATGTTTGGCCAAAATGAAGACCAGAGTCCCATGGGGTCTTATTAAGTTTATTGTCATTGCATTACTTTTAAAGACTTGCTAACTATTAACATGATTGAGAATAGAGCCTACTTATTGACCATGGTTATTGGAATGTGCTTTGATGAGATCTACAATAAAGATTACAAAGGTTTAGTATTGAGCTAAAAATTTGGAACCATTTGAGGACCGTCATTTGAAAGACTACAGTAATCCAAATATTGTACATCCAACGTCAAATATTTTCTAATTTCAGTGAAAATATAAGGAGCACATGCTTACCACTTTGTGATAGATTCAAAGATGCCAATTGTTTTGAATTCTTATTCTTTGAAATTCCATGTTTGGTCATCCAATTGAAAATGTTACCTATTTGAGTGAGTTTGAAGGGGGCAACCTTTTTAGAGACATTATCATCAAACATGACCTTTTGTTTACCATTTAAAAAAGAGATTAGTGCTTTCATGATTAGTGAGGATAAAAACTTTCCCACATTCAACATAAAAGAAAAACCATGGGGCTAATGCATACATGAGATATACCCAATAAGGGAAAGGATCATACTTACAAGGTGTTCCTAGAGTCATGTTGGAAGTGTCACCATGCTAAAACAAACTTGAAAAATGCTACCACCTCACTATCACTTTGATGTTTGTTTGTGAAGTTCTTTTGAGACTTATGTCAAAATGAACCATTTTATGATTTTAAAAACAAAACATTTCTCCATGTTTACTATTATTTTTCTTTGTTTATTATTGAAGCTTGCTATATATTCTCCATGTTATTAACTCTTCATTTCAAATATCAACTTTTTTGGCTTATGCTTCATTAAGTTCCTTCCTTTTAATTAACTCAGTTTAGTTCCTTTGAGTTTTCTACATTCATCTTAAGCAAATGATCTCTTCTCATCATGTTAAGAGCAGTTCAATAAGAGAATGGGTGAATTATTAGAAAAATAAAATTTTTTTCTTACAAAAATATTTTTAGGAAATGTTTAAAAAATTTTGCAATAAGCTTAAACAAATATCTAAAACTAGTTTTTCAAAAAATTTAAATTTCATTTAAAATATGATAATTTTTATTTAATAATCAAATTTTAAGGAAATTGTATAATAGGAAGGTTAACAAGAATTTTAAAGTGTACTTAAGCGTTGTTTAGGTTATTCATCCTAAAATCAAATGTACAACTACTCCTAGAAAAAATGATATTAAAAAAAATTATATAAGACTTTTGCCAAACAATGGGTATACTAAACTCTCACAATAATTAAATAGAAAAAACACTAACTACAAAGGCCTTATAATGAAGATTTATAAGAAGAGGAAAGAAAAGTGGCAATTAAAATTTATGCAAAGTAATTCCTATGCTTGAAGAATGCTCAACAAGGCACAAGTATTTTAATTTTATCAAATAGAAAAAAGAGGAAATGAGAACTTTGATGTTTTTGAGAAGGAATAATGAATTGGTGAAGAAGGACACAATGTATAGGGGCAGCAATGAGCACTAGCTATTATTGCCTTTAATATCATTACTTAAAATGTTTCTTTAGAATTTTTTAAAAATTTCATCAATTTATTTTGATCAATATTTACCCAATTTATTTCCTAATGGCTAAAAGTGTTTAACAAACTAACCATTTGATGTTATTAATAAATAAATGTTTTTTAATTAAAAACTTAATATTATTTAATTAAAATTTATTAAACCTAGTAAATATTTATCAAAAAAGTTGTCATTGTGTGGGAGTGACAAGATTAAAATAAACTTGGAACACTTGGTTATGAAAACTACACAAATGGCCAATTATGAAAAAACAAGAGTAGTTTAAAAAATTGGATTTCATATGAATGGCTAATTCTAAATTATGATATAATGACAATATTTAATTTTACTTGTATATTAAATGTGGACCATGCAATCGTTTAATGGAGAGATTAGGCAATGAGTACAATTATCGTTTAAAAAGGCCAATTGTAGCAATGATCATTTTATTGTAAAATTACATGATTAGATAGCGTAAATGACCATAGTCATTTAGAAGTTTACGAGGAAAAAGCTTTAAACTTTACTCCCAAATGATGTATTTGCTCTTATTTTTTTTCTTCTTATAAGACACTTTGTTTGCTCTAAAAATAGCTTGATTTCATGATAAATGTTATCAAGTTTGTTCATGAGTAAGTCACTACACATCCAATAACATGATTAAATAATTCATAAATCCAGTGAGTTATGCCTGGATTCAGGATATTACTATCTAAGCTCAGGAGTGATGCCTTATTCTGATTATTGTAGCGAACGAGTTCGACATCAATGCTCCGTGCCTGAAAATTGTTACATATGTTTAGATTAGTCAATTTTAGTTGAATTAGTTTTTCCTATTTTTTAAAATTTAATTAATTATTATAGAAACAAAAATAAAAAAATTAAGAAAAGTGATTCTTAAGACAATCATAATATTATTATTCAAAATATTTGTTTTGACGGTCTGTCACTTTAACCAAGATGATTTTCATGAGATTTAATATTTACCGTGTTTTGCTTTAACATCTTCTGTGAAGAAACACATTAACTATCTAAAATTTAAAAATTTGCTCAACCAAATTCATCAAAAATATTTTGTCTTATTACTATCAAATAAAGTATCATGGTTAGGAGTTAACATCATAAAATCAAGCTTATAAAACTTCTTGACATCTTTTTGAAGCTCCTCTTCATCAGTTATCTAGACAAAATATATCCAAGCTTTATGATTATGTTAAAACCTCACATAATTAGGTTATTATCATCAAAATATCTTTGATTGTTCATGAGACCATCATGAAAACAACATTCACCATTTTATAATATAGCAAAAATAAACCTTTAAAAGTAAAATAAACGTGTATTATTTATATTCAATTGATTATATAACTACTTCTTATTAATAAAAAAAGATTCAATTATATACACATAGATACAAGCACATACAAACACACACACACATATACACAAAACTGGTCACCCACACACATAGACACACACACACACATAGATATATATATATATATATATATATATATATATATATATATATATATATATATATATATATATATATATCATTTTTCCTTAGCCTGACTCTCAAATTTTCTCACTACCTAGCCTAAAATTTGTTTAAAAAAAACATGAGTGCAACCAAATTATAATAAATCATATTATCATATTGTACTTGTTAGTTCCAAGAAAAATATTATTATGCTAGGAATCCAATAGTTTTTGTCTTCCACAATACCAAAACATAAATAAAATATCTACAAAATCAATAAAACCACTCAATTCTAATATAATCTAAGGAAATATCATGAATAATTACTAAAGTCTAATAAAAAAAATAACTAACAAGAACCAAGTCTAATAACATAATGAAATACAATTCTATCTCTAATAAAATAGAATTAATGAGAAAAAGTATCAAATCTATTATTATTCATGATGAAGTAAATAACATAAATTGTTCAACTAATTCACTAACTTTGATAATCTTTATCTCGAGTGTTACTCAAATTTTAACAACTTGATCTTGATATAAATGGGAGAGTTTTGTGGTCTAACAAGAAAACTTTCAGCCATACTATAACATTATTATACACTAATATGAATTATGAATATAAAAATAGAATAAATCTCATGAATGAATGACACTAGTTTCCAAATAACAAAAGGATATTATCTTCTACTAACTAATTCAACATTTTTTTATTTACACTATACTTAGCATCTACTCCATAATATAATACAACCTTTTATACAAAAAAATCATGACAATCCCTGTCGCTTCTTTCAAATAATGTAATCTAGTATTTGACATGGTAATGATAATCACATGGGCATCCACGTAGGATTCTAAGAGTCTTCATGAACTACAAGTAGTCCCCAATACAACAAAGCACACGATGGTATATCTTGTGGAATGAAATGTGCAATCGTTTCTTTTTAGGGCTATTCATATAATGGCTTCCTACAAATTATAAAATTTCATACCATGAAATTGACACTCCATTTATAGGCTTAACCATTCACATTTAATTAA
The DNA here is from genome assembly GCA_023846275.1 of Vanilla planifolia. Classification (NCBI taxonomy): domain Eukaryota; kingdom Viridiplantae; phylum Streptophyta; class Magnoliopsida; order Asparagales; family Orchidaceae; genus Vanilla; species Vanilla planifolia. The sequence goes on from JAIUJO010000352.1 coordinate 80,849, forward strand.
CGCTAACCAATGGTGTGGGGTTCTTGACAACTCTATCTCCACAGTGAGTGTTATTAATTTAGAGTCGATTATATCTTGATGACTTGGGGTTCTTATTAAATCCTAATTTAGCTATCTAGATGTTCTTAGCCCATTTTTCTTGTATTTAATCTTGCCCCACTTTGTTTTGGATCTTTCTTATCTAAGTTGACCATAGAGTTCACAATGGCTTAGCTTTTATCCTTAGGTTATATATTTAGCTTATAGCTAGTACAACTCAGCCTCGATCCACACAAGTATCATTATGTCCCTTATGATTCTAAGGAAAATTGTAATCATCATAATAATAATAAGGCCCCTCCTAAGCCTTAACATGTTCCTTAGATCACCATCAAGAGTGTCATCATGTGACTTAAACTGAGTCCCTCTAAGGTTTTCTAACTAGTAACCATGAATGACACACACCTTGGAATCTATTTAGGTTCTATTGAAGGTTGAACCAATGCCTCTTATAACTTAGCTAAGTCTATGGTTCCATGCTTCAGAAGTAGACCCTAAACAAAGAAATGGCTGGCTACAATATTATCTAGAATTTTTTTATTTATTTCCAAGTGCCTTTAACTTTTTATTACTTAATCTATGGTATAACATATATCACATTACATTTCATATATTTTTTCACATGATTTTAGCAATAAAGTACCATTTATAACATATCATATTATCAACTAAACTTGTGAGTAATTGTAAACACAATCATAATGTCTCACATCGAAAATACATTCAAACAATAAGTTTAAATGAAAAACATATAATAAAGTCTATATTTTACACATTTCTATATTTATCAAGGCACAAAACTTATTGTCTTTTCTTGCAAATAATCAAGAAGTAAATATATTCAATCTATATTATCAAATAGTCATTCTACTTAGAAAGAAGAAGAATTATATTAAGGTTCCTAACTGTTAGTGACATATAATAAGAAAACAAGGCCATTATTTTTAGGTTATATATTAAATAAAACTTTGATCTTCATGATTTTTTATTTTTTTAACAATTATCATGATAATCTATGCTTAATGCATAGATGCTTAGGCAACCAACATAAATAAACAACAAGGAATAAAATTAAGCATGATTTTCACTTATTTTACATGGTGATGTCTATGTTAACAAGTGCTTTAGATCATCAAATTGCTATTCTAATATCATATTCCATATATATCTACAAACAAAGCAAAAAATGTAATATCTGATCATGTAATTTTCTTTGCATTCATAAGCAAAAAAGTAATCTACATTTTTTATAGCTAAATTAGAAACACTACATAAGAAAAAGTGAAAATTGAACCATTCATTTACTTAAAAAATCTCTCTTAGTTTAGAGAAGAAAGAATTTCCTCCTTCTTAAACACATTTCTTGAAAAATATGACTAATTATATTTCTTATTCATGCATTATTAAACTTTTTTTTCTTAAAGACCTTTTGAAATTTTTGTTAATTTGAATGTTTCTTTTTTAATTTTAATTTTCACTCTTAATTTTTTATATCAAAATGCCTCCAAAGCTCACATTATTATGAAAGGGGTTTTTGATAGTTATGTTGTTAGCTAGAAAATTAGAAATATTTTAATTATCATAAATATTTTTGGTAGTTTATATTTCACATTTATTATATTTTAATTGTTAAAATAACATGATATTTTGAAATTATAAAATAACCTTTAAGTATTTAAATGTTTAATTTCCTTTATATAAACAAATAATTAAAACAAAGTGAGATATAAATAAAAAATATACATCGTAAATAAAAAAATTATGGAAAGAAATAAAAAAATTATGGAAAGAGAAGCAAAAGAAATCATAAATGTAATCTCTCATTTATGATGTTGAACTTTGTTTGTACACTGGATCTTTAAAAACTTTCATTTTAAAACATCATCTTGAGAAATGTTTAGACGTAGCCCACAACAAATTTATAATATAAAAACAATGTGCCCTACTTTAAAATATTGATGTTAAAAGTATAAGAACATATTGCATTGTTAAATTACTTGTGCATTAAAACATATTTTAAAAAATAATTAAACATAACATTATTCGTAATTTTAAATATTTCAAATATGTAAATCAATGTTCATAAAATTCTAATAATACTTTATCCAATATTACAATCACAAAAAATAACTTGTATTCACTAAAATGTTTATAATTACAACAACTATTGAAATAATAAAAATTAAAGTTTTTTTAATTAATATGTAATTTGTCATTATATGATCACTATTAGAGCTCTAATTAAACAATTATTATAATATAGTAAAAATATATTTAAAAGTATCTAAAATTTGAAAAGAAAAAAATTAAAATCTTAGCTATTATGTGTAATTATAAAGCTTCCTGTATGGCGAGAAAATAAAAATTAACTTCATCGAAGTAAGCAAAATAAAATGATGTTGAGATATTATTAAAATAAATAATTTTTTTAAAACTTTTGAAATTTAAGTGCATAACAAACTTTAAAAAAGTTTTTATAAACTTTTTAAAGAATGTAAAATAGCAATTATATAAAATTAATAAGGATAAAAAAAATATCTTTTTAAAGTATTAATTAATTAAGTAAAGATATATGTAATTAACAGTTAATATCTTTATTGATAAATCAATATTTAAACTTTTGCAAAAAAGCTTTCTTCATAGTAACACTTTTAAATTTTCCAAATCATTTATGATATAAATAAAGAAATGTTTTTTTGGAACTAAAATTTTCCAGTTCATAACATCTTTCTCTTCTTCAACATCTTCTTATTCTTCTTCTCCTTCTGCATCTTCTTCATATTCTTCTTCATCTTCTTTTTCATCTTCTCCTCCTCCACCTCCTAATTCTCCTTCTTCTACTTCTTCTTATCCTCCTTCTTCTTCCTCTTTTTCTTCTTTCTCTGCTTCTTTTTCTCCTTCTTCTTCTTCATCTTCTTCTTCCTTTTCTTCTTCTTCTTCTTGTTTCTCTTTTTCTTCTACTTCTTCTCCGTCTCCATCTTTTTCTTTTTCTTCTACTTCTTCTACTTCTTCTCCTTCTTCTACTCCTTTCTCTTCTTCTTCCTCATCTTTTACTTTTGCTTCTTATTCTTTTGCTTCTTCTGCTTCTTCTTCTTCTACTTCTACTTCTGCTTCTTCTCCTTCTTCTTCTTCCCCTTCTTCTTCTTCTTTTCCTTTTGTCTCTTATTCTTCAACTTCTTCTTCTTCTTCTTCTTCCTTTTCTTCTTCTCCTTCTTCTACTTCTTCTTCTTCTTCATCTTTTTCTACTTTTCTCCTCCTCCTTCTTCTTCGACTTCTTCTTCTTCTTCTTCTACTTCTCCTTCCTCTTCTTCCTCTTCTTCTTCTTCTTCTTCTTCTTCTACTACTACTACTACTACTCCTCCTTTTTCTCCTTCTTCTTTTTCTTCTTCTTCACCTTCTTCTTCTTCATCTTCGTAATCTTCTTCTTATTCTAATTCTTATTCTTACTCTTCTTCTACTTCATCCTCTTCTTATTCTTTCTTCTTGTTTTTCTTCTTCTTCTTCTTGTTCAAGTTCTTCTTCTTCTTCTTCTTCTTCTTCTTCTTCTTACACTTCTCATTCTTCTCCTTCTTCTTCTTCTTCTTCTTCATCTTCTTCTCCTTCTTGTTCTTCTTCTCCTTCTTCTTGTCCTTCTTCTTATCCTTGTTCTTCTTCTTCTTCCTCTTCTTGTTCTTTTTCTTCTTCCTCTTCTTCTTCTTCTTCTTCCTCTTCTTTTTCTTTTTCTGCTTCTTGTTCTTCTTATTCTTCTTCTTCTTTTTCTCCTTCTTCCCTATCTTCTTCTTCCAGTTCATCTCTTCTCCTTCTTCATCTATTTCTTCTTCTTCTCCTCGTCCTCCTTTCCACTTCCTTCTTCTTCTTCTTCTTTTTCTTCTTCATCATTATTATCATCATCTTCTTCTTCTTCTTCTACTACTACTTCATCTTCTTCATCTTCCTTCTCTTCTTCTTCTCCTCCTCCTCCTCCTTCTTCTTCTACATCTACTACTTCTTCTTATTCCTCTACATCTTGTTCACCTTTACATCTTCTTCTTCTTCTTCTTCCTCTTCTTCTTGTTCTTCTACTTCCACTTTTACTTCATCTTCCTTTCCTTCTTTTTCTTCTTCCTTATCATCATCTTCTTCTTCTTTTACTTCTTCTTTTTATTATCCTTCTTCTTTTTCTTCTTCTTCTTCTCCTCCTTCTCCTTCTTCCTCTTCTTCTTGTTCTTCTTTTCCTTCTTGTTCATCTTCTTCTCCTTCTACTTCTTCTTCTTCTTCGTCTTCTTCGTATTGTTCTTCGTCTCCTCCATTTTATTCTTCTTCTACTTCTACTACTTCTTCTTCTTCATGTTCTGCTTTCTCTCCTTCTTCTTCTTCTTCTCATCCTCCTTTTTCTTCTTCTTCTTCTTTTTCTTTCACTTCTTATTCTTCTGTCTCACCTTCTTCTCCTCCTCTCCTTCCTCCTACTTCCTCTTCTTCTCTTTCTTCTTCATAAACATCATCATCAACTTCTTCTTCTACTACTTCTTATTCTTCCTCCTCTTCTTCTTCTCCTCCTCCTCCTCCTTCTCCATCTACTACTTCTTCTTCATATTCCTATACATCTTCTTCATCCTTTTCATTTTCTTCTTCTTCTTCTGCTTCTTCAACTTTTACTACTTCTTTTTCTCCTTTTTCTTCTTATTATTCTTCTTCTTCTTATTCACCATCTTCTTTTTCTTCTTCTTCTCCTCCTTCTCCTTCTCCCTCTTTGTCTTCTTCTTCTTCTCCTTCTCCTTCTTCTTCGTCTCCTTCCCCTTCTTCTTCTTCTTCTTCTTCTTCTTCTACTCCACTTCTTCTCCTTCTCCTTCTTCTCTTTCTTCTTCGTCTTCTTCTTTTTCTCCTACTTTTTTTTCCTCTTCTTCTTTTTCATCTTCTTCTTCTTTTTCTTCTTCTTCTTCGCCACCTTCTTCTTCTTCTTCTTCTTCTTCTTCTTCTTCTGCTTCTTCTTCTCCTTCTTCTGCTTCTTCTTCTTCATTTGATTTTTCTTCTTCTTCTTTTTGTCTAATTTCTTCTTCTTCTTCTCCTTCTTCTCTGGCTTCTCCTTCGTATTATTTTTCTTCTTCTTCTTTTCCTAATTCTCCTTCTTCTTCTTCTTCTTCATAATCTACTTCCTCCTCGTTCTCCTCCTAGTCTTCTTCTTCTTCATCTTCTTCTTCTCCTTCTTCTTCTTCTTCTTCTTCATCTTCTTCTTCTTCTTCTTCTTCTTCTTCTTCTTCTTCTTACTAATCTTCTTCTTCTACTACTTCTCCTTCTTCTTCTTCTTCTTCTTCCTCCTCTTCTCCTTCTTTTGTTCTACGTTCTCTTCTTCTTCTTCTTCTTCTTCTACTTCTTCTTTTACAACTTCTTCTTCTACTTCTTCTACTTCATCTTCTTCTTCTACAACTTCTTCTTCTTCTTCTTCTACTTCTTCTTTTACAACTTCTTCTTCTATTTCTTCTACTTCATCTTCTTCTTCTACAACTTCTTCTTCTTCTTCTTCTTCTTCTAATTCTTCTTCTTCTTCTCCTCCTTCTTTTTCTTTTCCTTCCTCTTCTTATTCCTTCTTCCACCTCTCCATCTTCTTCTGCTTCTTCTTCTTCTTCTTCTTCTTCTTCTTCTCCTCCTTCTTCTTCATCTTCTTCTTGTCTCTCTTCTTCGTTTTCCTCTTCTTCTTGGTCTTCTTCTTCTTCAACTTCTTCCCCTTCTTCTTCTTCTCCTTCTGCTTCTTATTCTTCTTCTTTTTCTTCTTCTTTTTCTTCTTCTTCTTCGTATTCTTTTACTTCTTCTTCATCTTCTTCTTCTTATACTTCTTCGCCTTCTTCTCTTTCTTCTTTTTCGTCTTCTTCTTTATTTGCTTCTTCTTTATCTTCCTCTTCCTCTTCTTCCACTTCTTCTTTCGCTTCATCTTCTTCTACTTCTTCTCCTCCTCCTTCTTCTTCTTCATCTTCTACTTCTTCCTCTTCTTATTCTTCTTCTTCTTCTCCTCCACCTTTTCTTTCTTCTTCCCTTCTTCTTCTTCTTCTCCATCTACTACTTCTTCCTCTTCTTCTTGTTGTTCTTCTTCTTCACCTCCTTCATTTTCTTCTTCTTCTTTTCTTCTTCTTCTTCTTCTTCTTCTTCTTCTTCTACTCCTTCCCCTTCTACTTCTCCTTCTTCTTTTCTGTCTTCTCCTTTTCTCCTTCTTTTTCTTATTCTTCTCCTTCTTCTTTTTCTTGTTCTTCTTTTTCTTCTTCTTCTTCCTTTTCTTCTTCTTCTTCTATTTCTTCTTCATCTCCTACTTCTTCTTCTTTTGGCTCTTCTTCTTCATCTTTTGCATATTCTACTTCTTCTTCCTCTTTTGTTTCGTTTTTTTTCTTCTTCTTATTCTTCTTCTTCTACTTATTCTTCTTCTTCTTATTGTTACAATTCTTCTTCCTCTTCTTCTTCTTCTTCCTTTTTTTCTTCCTATTCTTCTTCATACTCTTCTTCTTCTTTTTCTTCTTCTTCCTCTTCATCCACTTCTTCTTCTTCTTCTTCTTCATCTTCTTCTTCTTCTTCAACTTCTTCTTCTAGTTCTTCTTTTTGTTCTTCTTCTGCTTTTTCTATTTCTTATTCTTCTTGTTCTTATTCTTTTTCTTCTTCTTCTACTACTTCTTATTCTTCTTCTTTGCCCTCAACTTCTTCTTCTCCTCCTTATTGTTCTTCTTTTACTTCTTATTCTTCTACTTTTTCTTCTTCTTCTTCTTCTACTTCTTCTTCTTATCCTTCTTCATCTTCATCATCTCCTTCTTTGTCTTCTTCTTCTTCTTCTTCTTCGGTTTTATCTTCTTCTTCTTCACCTTCTTTTTCTTCTTCTTCTCCTACTTCTTCTCATTATCTTCTTCTTCTTCTATTTATAATTCTTCTTCTCCTTCTTCTCCTACTCATTCTTCTGCTTCTTCTCCGTTTTCTTCTTTTTCTCTTCTTCTTCTTCTCCTTCTTATTCTCCTTCTTCTTCTTCTTCTTCTTTTTGTTCCTTTACTACTATATCTTCTTCTTCTTCTTCTTCGACTTCTACTAGTCCCTCTTCTTCTTTTACTTCTCCTTCATCTTCTTCTTCTTCATTATGTTCTTCTACTTCTTATTATTTTTCTTCTTCTTTTTCTTCTTCTTCATCCTCCTCCTCTTCTTTTTCTCCTTCTTCCTCTTCTTCTTCTTCTTCTTCTTCTCATTCTTATTCTTCTTGTTCTCCTTCTTATTGTTCTTATTCTTCTTCTTCTTGTTCCTTTTCTTCTTCTTCTCCTCCTTCTTCTTCTTTATCTTCACTTTCTTCTTCTCCTCCTTGTTCTTCATCATCATCTTCTTCTTCTTCTCTATTTTGTTCTTCTTCTTCTTCTTCTTCTTTTTCTTTTTCTTGTCCTCCTTCTTCCTCTTCTTCTCATTCTTCTTCTTCTTCTCCTTCTTCTTCTTCCACTTCTTATTCTTCTTCATCTACGACTTCTTCTATTTCATGTTCTTCTTCTTTTTCTTCTTCTTCTTCTTCTTCATCCTCATCTCCTTTTTTTTATTCTATTTTACCTTTCCTTTCTTCTTCTACTTCTACTTCTTCTCCTTCTTCTTATTCTTCTCCTTTTCCTTCTCCTTCTTCTTCTCCTTCTACTTCTTCTTCTTCTCCTTCTTCTTCTTCTTCTTCATCTTCTTCTTCTTCTTCATCTTCTTCTTCTTCTTCTTCTTCTCCATTTGTTCTTTTTCTTCTTCTTCTTCTTCTTCTTGTCCTTCAGCTTCATCTTCTTCTTCTTCTTCGTCTTCTTCTTCCCTTTCTTCTTCTTAGAGTACTTCTTCTTCTTCTACTTCTTATTCTTCTTCTTCTTTTTTAACTTTTCCTACTTCTTGTTCATCATCATCTTCTTCTTCTTCTTCTTCTTCTTCATCTTCTTCTTTTTTCAGTTCTTCTACTCCTTCTCTTACTTCTTCTTCTCCTCCTTGTTGTTTTTGTTGTTGTTGTTGTTGTTGCTCTTCTTTCTCTTCTTCTTCTTCTTCTTCTTCTTCTTCTTCTTCTTCTTCTCCTCTTCTTTTTCTTCTTCTTCTTCTATTTCTTCATCTCCTTCTTCTTCTCCTTCTTCTTCTTCTGCTTCTTCTTCTTATTCTTATTCTTTTTTCTTCTTATTCTTCTTCTTCTTCATCTTTTGCTTCTTCTTCTTCTTCTTCTTCTCTTACCTGTTCTCCTTCTTCACTATCTTCTTTTTCTTCTTCTCCTTTATTTCCTTCTTATTCTTCTTCTTCTTCTTTATCTTCCCCTTCTTCTTCATCTTCTTTTTCTTCTTTTTGTTCAGCTTCTTCTTCTTTTTTTTCTTCTTCTTCTCTTCTACCTCATTCTTCTTCTTCTGCTTCTTCTTCTTCTTTTTCACCTTCTTCTTCTTATTCTTCTTCTTCTACACCTCATTCTTATTTTTCTTCTTCTTCTCCTTCTTCTTATCCATCCACTTGTTGTTCCTTTTCTTCCACTTCTTCTTCTTCTTCATTTTCTTCTTCTACTTCTTCTTCTTCTTCTTCCTCTTCTTCTTCTCTTTCACCTCCTTCTACTTCTTCTCCTTCTTCTTCTTATGATCTTCCTTGTCCTTCTTCTCCTTCTGATTCTTCTTCTTTTTCTTCTTCTTGTTCATCATCTTCTTCTTCCTCATCTTCTTCTTCATTTTCTTTTTCTTCTCCTTCTTCTTCTCCTTCTTCTTCTTCTCCTTCTTCATCTACTACTACTACTTATTCCTCTTCTTATTCTTCTTCTTCTTTTTCCTCATCTTCTTCTTCTTCTCCTACTTTTTCTTCTTCTTCTGCTTCTTCTTTTTCTTGTTATTTTTCTTTTTCTTCTTCTTCCTCTTATCTTTCTTTGCCTTCATCTTCACCTTCTTAATCTTCTTCTTCTCCTCCTCCTCCTCCTCCTTCTTCTTCTTCTAATTTATCTTCCTCTTCTCTTTCTTCTTCTTCTTCTTCTTCTTCTTCTCCATTACCTTCATCTTCTTCTTCTTCTTTGTATTCTTCTCCTTCTTCTTCTCCTTCTCGTTCGACTTCTTCTTTGTCTTTTCCTTCTTCTTCTTCTTGTTGTTCTTTTTCTTCTATTACTACTACTTCTTATTCTTCTTCTTCTTCTTCTTCTACTTCCTCTTCCTCTTCTTCGTCTTCTTCTTCTTCTTCTTCTTCTTCTTCTGCTTCTGCTTCTTCCTCTTCTTCTTCCCCTTCTTCTTTATCTCCTACTTCTTCGTCGTCTTCTTTGACATCTTCTTCTTCTTCTTCTTCTTCTTCTGCCACCTCTTCTTCTTCTCCTTGTTCTTCTTATTGTTCTACTTCTTCTTTTTCTTCTTCTTCTTCTACTTCTTATTCTTCTTATTATTCATCTTGTTAATTTTCTTCTTTTTCTTCTTTTTCTTCTTTTTCTCCTACTTCTTCTTCTTCACTTTCTTATTCTTCTTTGTCTTCTTCATCTTCTTCTTCTCAATCTTTTTCTTCTTCTTCGTCTTTTTCTTCTTCTTCTTCTCCTCCTTCTTCTTCTTCTTCATCTTCTCCTCCTCCTCCTTCCTCTTCTTCTTCTTCTTCTTCTTCTTCTTCTACTTCTTATTATCCTTCTTCTTTTACTTCATCGACTTCTTATTCTTCTTCTTCTTCTTCTTCTTCTTCTCCAACGACTTTTTCTTCTTCTTCTTCTTCTTCTTCTTCTTCCTTCTCTTTTTCTTCTCCCTCACTTTGTTGTTGTTGTTCTCCTTCTTCTTCTTCTTCATCCTCTTCTCATCCTTCTTCTTCTCCTTCTTATTGTACTTCTTCTTCATCTTCTTCATCTTCTTCTTCTTCTTCTACAACTACTTCTTCTACTTCTTATTCTTCTTTTTCTTATTATTCTTCTTCTTCAACTACTACTACTACTTATTCTTCTTCCAATTTGTTACACCCTTGTGTTTGATGAGTCAAGCATAAATGTGTATATTTTATTTGGGCTTGATTTTAAGTAAAATTGTTAATAATTAATTAAATCAAGCCATGTATTTTAGATGTCTAAAATAATGGTCTCTAAGGGCCATGAGGTCATGGCATACTTCAAGGAAATTTGAGACATGCACAAGATTTTTTATAATTGAATTTCTTTTTATTTCTCTTGAATTTGATATGTCCAAACTTTGAGATTATGAGGCACACTAGTCGTATTAATATTTAAAAATATTTTAAATTTATTTAATACTGAATTTTGATTTTTGGGCCAAGCATATTTCAGAAAATATATAGATATTGGTATTTGATTTTTTAATATTATTTTGGAATTGTTTTTCATGAATTTCTTTTCATAGCTATTTAAATACTTATAATACTATAAGAATATAAAATTATTTTTATACACTTATATTCAAATTTTTGGCACAAAAATTCGTCAAAAATACCCTAAAACAGCTGAAGTCTCGGGAAAATGCACTGTAGCAATGGGCGGGACGACCCGGCGCGAAAACAGCCCGTCCAGGTCTTTTAGAAATTAAAAATTTAATCTAAAAAATAAAAATTTGGTTGACCCGAAAAGGGCGAGCCAAGCCCGCCGAGAGTAGTTCGGCTAGCGCTGGTCAACGGTCAAATCAACAGTGCCTGGCTAAGCAAAGCCCGCCCAAAGCCCGCCGAGAGGAGCTCGGCTACGCCAAACTGCAGCGCGGTCAACGGTCAATGAACAATGCTTGGCTAAGTCAACCCGAACCAGGTGGTGAAGTCCCGGTCAAGGAAGGGGGGAGCCAGCCCCGCAGAGGCTCGAAAGCTACACGGCGCAAATTCTATATAAAGCAATGCGCCAATTTCATTTCTGCAGTGTGGGACTAAAAATCCCACCTTATAACTTCGGTAGGATCCAAAGGCGCAGATCAAGCCCGCCCAGATCCAACGGGCGAGAATTGTTTCGAAAGGCTGCTTCGCAAGGTTAATCGGCGCCGTTCGTTCACCGCACGGATCCAACGCTCCAGATCAAAATCGAACGGCCGTTTAATCGGCACTGTTCATTCAGCGCCCGGATCCTACGCACGGGATTAAATCGCGTAAACGGTAATCGCGAGATTTAATCCGTGCCGTTCGATTACGCGCCCGGATCCAACGCTCTGGATTAAGCCCGAACGGTAAAATGCGTAAATCAATCTGCGCCGTTCGTTTTTGGGCTCGGATCGGACGGTGGCTGCTTTCCGTCCGTTGCCCAAACGGCTAATTAATTTTTGGAGCCGTTGGGGGTGTTTTTAGAGCTCAAATTTGAGCTCTATAAATAGGGAAAATTGATGTATTTTTCAGTTTAACCTTTGCTAAATTTTCCAAAGATTTCAGATCTCAAAATTCGAGCAATCAAGCAAAAACGATGCATCCAAGCTCAAAAAGCAAAGCGGCAAGAAGGCTATTGGAATTAGAGGTTTTTCAATTATTTCTCAATTTCTATCCCTCTAATTTGTCGATTGTGTGTGCCTCCTCTTTTCTCCTATTTCTCTTAAGTTATTTGCCAATTTTTCGTACTTTTCGTTTTGGGGCAAGGGCATCTCGGCAGTTGTGCAAAAGCTCCGGGTTTGAGTTGAGCCCGATAAAAACTCAAGTAGGTTTGGGATTAGCCGTAGTAAAAATCCCAAGTAGGTTTGAGGTGAACCGTAGGAAAAACCT
>JAIUJO010000352.1:97500-132500 GCA_023846275.1 Vanilla planifolia
TTTTCCTCACCTTCTTTTTCTTCTTTATCTTCTTTTTCTTCTTTTTCTTTTTCTTCCTCCTTTCTTCTTCTACTTCTTCTTCCTCTTCGTCTTCTTCTTCTTCTTCTTCTTCTTATTCTCCTTTGTCTTCTTCTTTTTTCTCTTCTTCTTCTTCATCTTCTACTTTTTCTTCTTCTTATTCTTTATGGTTTTCGATTTCTTCCTCTTATTTTCATCTTTTTTTTTTCCTATTCTAGCTCCTCTTCTTCCTCTTCTTCTTCTTTCACTTCTTCTACTTCTACTTATACTTATTCTAGTTCATCTTCTTTTTCTTTTTCTTCTTCTTTTTCTTCTTCTTTTTCTTCTTTTTCCTCTTCTGCTTATAGTTCTTCTTTTTCTTCTTCTTCTTCTTCCCCTTCTACTTCCTCTTCTTCCCCTACTTCCTCTTCTTCTTCTTTATCATCTTCTTCTTTTTCTTATCCTTATTCTTCTTGTTTTTCCTCTTACTCTTCCTCTTCTTCCTCATCTTCTTCTTCTTCTTCTTCATCCTCTTGCTCTTCCTCTTCTTCCTCAACTTCATCTTCTACTTCAACTTCTTCTTCTTTATCTTGTTCTTCTTTGTCTTCTTCTTCTTCTTCTTCCTCGTCTTCTTCTTCTTCTTCTTCTTCTTCTTCTTCTCCTTCTCCTTCTTCACCTTCTTCTTCTTCTTCTTCTTTTCCTTCTTTTTCTCCTTCTTCTTCTTCTATTTGTACTTCTTCATCTACTTCTACCTCTTGGTCCTTATCTTCCTCTTCTTCTTCTTCCATTTCTTGTTCTTCTTATTGCACTTCTTCTTCTTCTTTCTTCTTCTTCTTCTTCTTCCTCATCTTTCTTTTCTTCTTACTCATCTTCCTCTTCTCCTTTTTCCTATTCATCTTCAACTACTTCTTCTTCTTCTTCCTCTACTATCTCTTCTTCTTCTTCATCATCATCTTCTTCTTCTTCTTCTCCTTCTTATTCTTCCTCTTCTTCTTCTTCTTTTTCTTATTCTACTTCTCCCTCTTCTTCTTCTTTTTTTACTTCTTCATCATCTTCTTCTTATTCTTTTTTACCTTCTCCTTCTTCTTTTTAGTATTCTTCTTCTTCCCCTTCCAATTCTTCTTCTTCCTCTTTTTTTTCCTCTTCTTCCTCCTCTTCCTCTTCTTCTTCATCTTCTTTTATAACTTCTTCTAATTCTGCTTCTTCATCTACTTTTTCTTTTACTTCATCTTTGTCTTTTATTTCTACTTCATCTTCGACTTCTTCATCATCTTCCTCTTCTTCTTCTTCTTCATCTTCTTCCCCTTAATCTTCTTCCTCTGCTTCCTCTTCGTCTTCTTCTTCCTCTTCCTCTACCCCTTCTTCTTCCACTTTTTCTACATCTTCTTCTTCTTCCTCTTTTTCTTCTTCTTCTTCTCCAATCTCCTCTTCTTCGACTTCTTCTTCTTCTTTTTCTTCTTCTTCCTTTCCCTCTTCCCCTACTTCTTTTTCTTCTCCTTCTTTTTCCTCAGCTTCTTCTTCTTCTTCTTCTTCTTTTCGTTCTTCTTCCTCCTTTCTTCTTTTACTTCTTCTTCCTCTTCGTCTTCTTCTTCTTATTCTTTTTTGTCTTCTTCTTTCTCTTCCTCTTCGTCTTCGCCTTCTTCTTCTTCCTCTTCTTCTTCTTTGCCTTGCTCTTCTTCTTCTTCTTTCTTCTTCTTGTTCTTCTTAATCCTAATCTTCCTCTTCTTCTTCCTCCTCTTCCTCTTCCTCTTCTTCTTCTTCTTCTTCTTCTTCTTCATCCTCTTCTTTTTCTTCTTTATTTTTTTCTTCTTCTTCCCCTTCTTCTTTTACTTCTTCTTCTTCTTTTCCCTCTATTTCTTCTTCTTCTTCTTCTTTTTCTAATTCTTATTCTTCTTCTACCTCTTTTAATTCATCATCTTCATCTTCTTCTTCTCCTCTTCTTCATCGTCTTCCTCTTCTTCTTCTTTCTCTTCTTCTTTTTATTCTTATTATTCTTCTTCTTCTTCATCTTCTTCTTGTTCTTCATCCACTTCTACAACTTCATCTTCTTCTTCTTCTTCTTCTTCTTCTTCTTCCTCTTCTTCTTCTCTCTCCCAGTTCTCTTCTTCTTCGTTTTGTCCATCTTCTACTTCTTCTTCTTCCTCCTCTTCTTCTTCAACTTCCTCTTCTTCATCTTCCTCTTCTTTCTCTTTCTGTTCTTCTTCTTCTTTTTCTTGTTCTTCTTATTCCTCCTCATCTTCTTCTTGTTCTTCTTTCTCTTCTTTCTCAATGTACTCTTGTTCCTATTCTTTAGCTTCCTCTTCTTTTTTTTCTTCCTCTTCTTCTTTTTTTCTCCTCCTCTTTCTCTTCTTTTTCTTCTTCCTCATCTTCTACTTCATCTTCTTCCACCTATTCGACTACTCCTTATCTTCTTATTGTTCTTCGCATTCTTCCTCGTGTTCCTCTTCTTCTTTTCGTGTCCTTCTTCTTTCACTTATTATTATTATTGTTCTTTTTCTTTTTCTTCTTCTTCTTCTTCTACCTTTTCTTCTTATTCTTCTTCCCCTTTTTCTTCGTCCACTTCTTCTTCTTCTTCTTCTTCTTCTTTCTTCTTCTTCTTCTTCCTCTTCTTCTTCTTCTTCTTCTTCCCTTCTTCTTCTTCTTTCTTTCCTTCTTCCCCTTCTTCTTCTTCTTCTTATTATTTTTCCCCAACTTCTTTTTCTTTTTTATCTTCTTTTTCTTCTTTTTCTTTTTCTTCCTCCTTTCTTCTTCTACTTCTTCTTCCCCTTCGTCTTCTTCTTCTTCTTCTTCTTATTCTCCTTCGTCTTCTTCTTTTTTCTCTTCTTCTTTTTCATCTTCTGCTTAATCTTCTTCTTATTCTTTATGGTTTTCTACTTCTTCCTCTTATTTTCTTCTTTTTCTTTTTCCTATTTTAGCTCCTCTTCTTCCTCTTCTTCTTCTTTCACTTCTTCTACTTCTACTTATACTTCTTCTTGCTCATCTTCTTTTTCTTTTTCTTCTTTTTTTTCTTCTTCTTTTTCTTCTTCTTCCTCTTCTGCTTATAATTCTTCTTTTTCTTCTTCTTCTTCCTCCCCTTCTTCTTCCTCTTCTTCCCCATGTTCCTCTTCTTCTTCTTCATCATCTTCTTCTTTTTCTTATTCTTATTCTTCTTGTTTTTCCTCTTACTCTTCCTCTTCTTCCTCATCTTCTTCTACTTCTTCTTGATCCTCTTGCTCTTCTTCTTCTTCCTCAACTTCGTCTTCTAGTTCAACTTCTTCTTTATCTTGTTCTTCTTTCTCTTCTTCTTCTTCTTCTTCCTCTTCTTCTTCTTCTTCTTCTTCTCCTTCTTCTTCTTCTCCTTCTCCTTCTTCTCCTTCTTCTTCTTCTTCTTTTTTTCCTTCTTTTTCTCCTTCTTCTTCTTCTTTTTGTACTTCTTCATCTTCTTCTGCCTCTTGGTCCTTATCTTCCTCTTCTTCTTCTTCCATTTCTTGTTCATCTTATTGCCCTTCTTGTTCTTCTTCCTCATTTTTCTTTTCTTCTTCTTCATCTTCCTCTTCTCCTTTTTCCTATTCATCTTCAACTTCTTCTTCTTCTTCTTCTTCTTCTTCCTCCACTATCTCTGCTTCTTCTTCATCATCATCTTCTTCTTTTTCTTCTCCTTCTTATTCTTCCTCTTCTTCTTCTTCTTTTTCGTATTCTACTTCTCCATCTTCTTCTTCTATTTTTGCTTCTTCTTCATCATCTTCTTCTTATTCTTTTTTACCTTCTCCTTCTTCTTTTTCGTCTTCTTCTTCTTCCTCTTCTTTTTCCTCTTCTTCCTCCTCTTCCTCTTCTTCTTCATCTTCTTTTAAAACTTCTTCTAATTCTGCTTCTTCATCTACTTTTTCTTTTACTTCATCTTTGTCTTTTATTTCTACTTCATCTTCGACTTATTCATCATCTTCCTCTTCTTCTGCTTGTTCATCTTCTTCCTCTAAATCTTCTTCCTCTGCTTCCTCTTCCTCTTCTTCTTCCTCTTCTTCTTCCACTTCTTCTTCTACTTCTTCTTCTTCTTCCTCTTTTTCTTCTTCTTCTTCTCCAATCTCTTCTTCTTCCACTACTTCTTCTTCTTTTTATTCTTCTTCCTTTCCCTCTTCCCCTTCTTCTTTTTCTTCTCCTTCCTTTTACTCAGCTTCTTCTCCTTCTTCTTCTTCTTCTTCTTCTTTTCCTTCTTATTCCTCCTTTCTTCTTCTACTTCTTCTTCCTCTTCGTCTTCTTCTTCTTATTCTTTTTTGTCTTCTTCTTTTTCTTCCTCTTCGTCTTCGTCTTCTTCTTCTTCTTTTTCTTCTTCTTTGCCTTGCTCTTCTTCTTCTTCTTTCTTCTTCTTCTTCTTCTTAATCTTCCTTTTCTTCTTCCTCTTCTTCCTCTTCTTCTCCATTTTCCTCTTCATCTTCATCTTCTTCTTCCTTTTCTTCTACTTCTTCCACCTCTTTCTCTTCTTCTTCTTCATCTCCTTTTTCTTCTTCTACTTCTTCTCCTTCTTCTTCTTCTTCCTATTCTTCTTCTCTCTCTTCTTCTTCTTCTTCTTCTTCATCTTTTATCTTCTTCTTCTTCTTTACCCTCTTCTTCTTCTTCTTCTTCTTCTTTACCCTCTTCTTCTTCTTCTTCTTCTTCTTCCTCTTCCTTTTCTTTTTCTTCCTTTTCTTCTTCTTCTTCCTCCTCCTCTTCCTATTCTTCTTCTTCTTCTTTTACATCTTCTTCTTGTTCTGCTTCTTCATCTTCTTTTTCTTTATCTTTGTCTTCTTTTTCTACTTCCTCTTTGACTTCTTCATCTTATTCTTCATCATCTTCTTCTTCTTCATCTTCTTCCTCTTCATCTTCTTCCTCCACTTCCTCTTCGTTTTCTTCTTTGACTTCTTCTACCCCTTCCTCTTCCGCTTCCTCTTCTTTGTCTTCTTCTTCTTCTTCTTCACCATCTTCTTCCTTCTTCATTCACCATCTTCTTCCTTTGCTTCTTCTTCCTTTGCTTCTTCTTTCTATTATTCTTCTTCTTCTTTTCCTTCCTCTTCATGTGCATCATCTCCTTCTTCTTCTTCTTCCCTTCTTCTTTCTCTTCTTCTTCTTCTTCCTCTTCCCCTTCTACTTCCCATTTTTATTCTTCTTCTTCCTCTTTATCTTCTTCTTCTTCTTCTTCTTCTTACTCTTGATGCTCTTCCTTTTCATCATCATCTTGTTCTGCTACTACTACTTCTTGTTTTCCTTCTACTCTTCTTCTTCTTCTTCTTCCTCAATTTCTAGTTCTTTTTACTCTTCTCCTTCTCCTTCTTCTTCTTCTTCTTCTACTTCTTCTTCCTCTTCTTCTACTTCTTCTTCTTCGTCCTCATTTTCTTCCACCTCTAGTTCCTATTTTTTCTTTTCTTTTACTTTCTCTTGTTTTTCTTCTTCTTCCTCTTCTTCTCCTAGCTCCTCTTCTTCTTCTTGCTCATCTTCTTCTACTTCCTCTCCTTCTTGTTATTCCTCCTCCTCTACTCTACTTCTTCATCTTCTTCGCCATCTTCTTCCTCTCCTTCTTCTTTCTCCTCTTCCTCTTCTTCTTCATCCCAATCTTCTACTTGTTCTTCTTCTTATTTTTCCTCATCTTCCTCATCTTCTTCTACTTCTTCTTCTTCTTCTTCTTCTTCTTCTTTTTATTCTTCTACTTCTTTTTCTTCTTTTTATTATTATTCTTCTTCTTCTTCTTTCCCTTCTTGTTCTTCTTCTGGCCCTTCGTCTTCTTCTTTTCTTCTTCTTTTCCTTCTACTTATTATTATTATTCTTCTTCTTCTTCTTCTTCTTCTTCTTCTTTTTCTTCTTCTGCTTCTTCATCTTTCTCTTCGTTTTCTTTATTTTCCTCACCTTTTTCTTCTTCCTCTTCCTCTTCTTCTCCATTTCTTCTGATTATTCTTATTTTTCTAAATTCTTCCACATCTTCTTCTTGTTCTTCTTCCTCATCTTCCTCTTCTTCATCTTCAACATCTTCTTCTTCCTCCTCCTCCTCCTTCTCTTCTTCTTCGTCTTCTACTTCTTCTTTTTCCTCTTTTCCTTCTTCTTCCTCGTCTTCTACTTCTTCTTCACCTTCTTGTTCTTTTTCTTCCTCTTATTCTACTTCTTCTTCTTATTCTTCTTCTTCTTCTTTTTCTTCTCCTTCTTCTCCTTCTTCTTCCTCTTCTTCTTCTTCTTCTTCTTCTTCTTCTTTTTCTACTTAACCTTCTTCTTCTTCTTCTTCTTCTTCCTTAAGTTCTTGTTCTTGTTCTTGTTCTTCTTCCACTACTACTTTTACTTCCTCTTCATCTTCTTTTTCTTCTACTACTACTACTACTACTTTTCTTCTTTTTCTACTTCTTCTTCTTCTTCTTCTTCTTTATCTTCTACTTCTTCTTCTCTTCTTCTTTATCTTCTTCATCCATTTCTTCTTCTTCTCCTTCTTCTACTTCTACTACTTCTTCTTCATCTTCTTCCTCTTTTCTTTCATCTTCTTTTGCTTCACTTCTTCTTCTTCTTCCTCATCTTGCTCTTGTTCTTCTTCCTCTTCCTGTTTCACCTCAAGTTTCTCTTCTTTGCCTTCTTCTACATTCCCCTCTTTTCCTTCTTCTTCCTCTTATTCTTCTTGCTCTTCTTCTTCTTCTTCTTCTTCTACTTGTGCTTCTTCAACTTCTTCTTTCTCTTCGTTATTTTCTGCTTCTTCTTCTTTTTCGTATTCTTCCTCTTCTTCCTCTTCCTCCCCTTCTACTCTTATTATTCTTCTTCATCCTCTTCTTCTTCCTCTTCTTCTTTTTCTTTCTCTTTGTCTACTTCTTCTTCCTCATCTTCTTCTTCTACTTCTTCTTTTTCCTCATCTTCCTTACCTTCTTCTTCTTTTTCTTCCCACTTATTCTTCTTTTTCTTCTTCTTTTTCCTCCTCTTCCACTTCTTCTTCTTATTATTATTCTTCATCTTCTTTCCCTTCTTTTTCTTCTTGTTCTTCTTCTTTTCATGCTTCTACTTCTTCTTCTTCCTTCTTTTGTGCCTCATCCTCCTCTTCTTAATCTGCTTCTCCTACATCTTCTTCCTTTTGTTCTTCTTTCCCTTCTTCTTCTAGTTCTTATTGTTTTTATGCTTCCTAATCTTCTTCTTTTTCTTCTTCCTCTTCTTCCTTATCTTCCACTTCTTCTTCTTCTTCTTCTTCTTCTTCTTCATCTACTCCATCTTCTTCCTCCTCTTTCTCTTCTTCTTCTTATTCTTCTTTCACCTACTCTTCTCCTTCTTCTCTTTCTTCTTCTTCTTTTTCCACTTCTTCAACTTCTTCCTCTTCTTCTCCTTCCTATTCTTCTTCTACCTCTTCTTCTTCTTCTACTTCTTATTCTTATTCTTCTTCACCTTCTTTTGTTCTTCTTCTTCTTCCTCCTCCTCCTCCTCCTCCACCACCTCTTCTTCTTCTTCTTCTTTTTCTCCTTCCCCTTTATCTTCTTCTTCTTTATAATTTTCAACAAATTCTTCTTCTTCTTCTTCTTCTACTACTACTACTACTACTACTATTCCTTCTTCCTCTTCATTTTGTTATTCTTGTTCTTCTTCTTCTTCTTCTTCTACATCTCCTTCCTCCTCTTGTTCTTCTTCTTCTTCTACTTCTTCTTCTCCTTCTTCTTCTTCTTCTTCGAATTCTTCTTCAACTTCTATTTCTTCTCGTTCATCTTCCTCTTCTTTTTCTTCTTTTTCTTCTTTTTCTTCTTCTTCTTCTTCTTCTTATTTTGGTACTTCTTCTGTTTCCTACTCTAGCTCCTCTTTGTCCTCTACTTCTTCTTCTTCATGTCGTTTTTGCTCTTCTTCTTCTTCTTTTTCTACTTCTTCTTCTTCTACTTCTACTTCATTTCCTCTTCCTCTTCTTTCAATTCTTCTGCTTTCCCTTTTTTTCTTCTTGTTCTTCTTCTTCTTCTCGCTCTTCTTCTTCTTCTTTTTATTCTTCTTCTCCTTTTCTTAGTCTTCCTCTTTTTCTTCCTATTCTTCTTTTTCATTATCTAAATGTACTTCCTCTTTTTCTTCATTTTCTACATTTTCTTCTTCTTCTTTTATTTCTTGTTCTTGTTCTTCTTCAACATCTACTTCTTCTACTTGTTCTTCTACTTCTTCTTCTTCAACTTCTTCATCATCTTCTTCTTCCTCAACTTCTACTTCATCCTCTTCCTTGTCCTACTTCTTCTTCTTCCACTACTTCTTCTTCTTCTTCTTATTCTTCTTCTATAACTTCTTTATCTTCTTCTTTTTCTTCTTTCTTTCGTTCTTCCTTTTCTTCTTCTTTTTCTTCTCCTTCTTGATCTTCTTCTTGTTCTTGTTCTTCTTCTTCTTCTTCTTCTTCTTCTACCACTACTACTACCTCTTCAACTTCTTCCTCTAGTTCTTCTTCTTCTTCTTCTTGTTTTTCTTATTCTTCTTCTTCTTTGTCATCTTCTTGTTCTTCTTCTTCCTGTTCTTTTTCTCCTTCTTCTTCTTCTTTTTGTTATTCTTGTTCTTCTTATTCCTCTTCCTCTTTTACTTCTACTTCTTCTACCTCTTCTCCTTCATTAAATTCCTTTCCTTCTTCTTCCTCTTCTTTTTCTTCTTCTTATTCCTCTTCTCCTTCACCTTCTTCGTCTTTGACTTCTACTTCTTCTCTTCTCCTTCTTCTTTACCTTCGGCTTCTTCTTCTTCTTCTTCTTCTTCCACTTCTTCTTCTTCCTCTTCTTCTTCCTCTTCCTCTTCTTCTTCTTTTCTTATTTTTGTTCCTCTTCCTCTTCTTCTTGTTCTTCTTATTCTTCCACTTCTTCTTCTCCATCTTTTTCCTCACCTTTCTCATCTTCTTCTTGTTCTTCTTCCCGCTTTTCTTCTTGTTCTCCTCATTCTTCTTTTTTCTACTCTTCTTGTTCTTCTTCTTCTTCTTCTCCTCCTCCTTCCCCTCCTTCCTCTTCTTGTTCTTCTTCTTCTTCTTCTTTCCTTTCTTTTTCTTCTTCTTCATATTTTTCTACTTCTTCTTCTACATCCTCCTCTTGTTCCTCATCTTCCTCTTCTTCGTGTTCCTCTCGTTCTTCTTCTTCTTCCACTTCCACTTCTTCTTCTTCTGAATCTTCTTGTTATTCCTCTTCTACCTAGTCTTCTTCTTCTTCTTCCTCTAAATCATCTTTCTCTTATTATTCTTCTTCTTCTTCTTCCTCTTCAACTTTGTCCTTTTCTTCTTCTTTTTCTTTCCCATCTCCTTCTTCTTCCACTTCTTCTCCTTCATGTTGTTCTCCTTCCTTTTTGTCTTCTTCTTATTCTTCTTCATTTTCTTCTTCTTCTTTTTCATCTTTCCATTCTTCTTCTGCTTCTTCATCTTCTTCCTTTTCTTCTTCCCCTTCTTCTTCTTCTTCTTCTTCTTTCTTAAGTTCTTCTTCTTCTTCCTCCACCTCTTCTTCCTCCACCTCTTCTTCCTCTTCTTCCTCTTCTTCTTCTTCTTCCTCTTCTTCCTCCTCTTCCTCTTCTGCTTTATCCTCTTCAACTTCTTTTTCTTCATCCTCTTCTTCCTCATCGTATTTGTCCTCTTTTTTTCTCCCTCTTCCACTTCTTCTTTTTCTTCTTATTCCTCTCTTCCTCTTCTTCTTATTATTCTTATTCTTCTTCTTCTTCCACTTCTTTTTCTTCGTATTCTTCTTCTTCTTCTTCCCATTCTTCTTCTTCCTCGTCTCTTTCATCATGTTCCTCTTCTTCTTCTTCCTCTTCCTCTTCTTCGTTCTCTTCTGCTTCTTGCTCTTCTTCATCTTGCTCTTCATCATCTTCTTCTTCTTCTTCTTCTTCCTCATCTTCTTAATCTTCTTGCTCCTCTTCTTCCTCATCTTCTTTTTCATCTTCATCATCTTCATCTTCCTCATCATCTTCTTCTTCCTCCTCTTTCTCTTCTTCTTCTTCTTCTTCTTCTTCTATGTCTTCTACTTCTTCTTCTTCTCTTTTTCCTCTTCTTCTTCTTCTTCTTCGTCTAATACGTCTTCTCCTTCTTCTACTTGTTCTTATTCATCATCATTATCTTCTTCTTCTTCTTCATCAACTTCTACATCTTCTTCTTCCTCTTTTTCCTCTTCCTCCTCTTATTCTTCTTCCTCTTCCTTTTTCTCCTCTAGTTCCTCTTCTTTCTCTACATCTACCTTCTCTTCTCTTTCTTCTTCTTCCTCTTATTCTTCTTATTCTTCTTCTTCTTTTTGTTCTCCTTCTTCTTCTTCTTCTTCTTCTCTTTCTCTTCTTCTTCTTCTTCTTCTTCTTCTTTTTCTTCCTCTTCTTCTTCTTGTTCTTCTTCTTCTTATTCCTAATCTTCCTTTACTTCTTTGTCTTCTTTCTCTTCCTCTTCTTCTTCTTCTTCCTACCCTTTCTCTTTGTTTTCTTCTTCTTCTTCTCCTTCTTCTTTTTCTTCGTCTTCTTCTTCATCTGCTCCTCCTCCTTCTTCTCCTACTTCTCCAACTTCTTCTTCTTCTTTTTCTTCTTCTTCCTCTAATTATTGTTATTATTATTATTCCTCTTCTTCTTGTTCTTCTTCTTCATCTGCTTCTTCCACTTCTTCTTCTTCTTCTTTTTCTTTTTCTTCATCTTCTTCTTTACCTACTTGTTCTTCTTCTTCAACTTCTTCATCATCTTCTTCTTCTTCTTCTTCCTCTTCTTCTTTTTCATCTTCTTCTTCCTTTCTTCTTTTTCTTTTACTTTCCCTTTCGGCTTCAACTTCCTATTCCACTACCTCTATCTCTTCATCTTCCTTTTGCCCTTCCTCTTCTTCATCTTCTTCTTCTTTTTCTTCTTCATCTTCTTCCTTCTTTCTTCTTCAATCTTCCTTCTTCCTTCTTCCCAATTCCTTCTTCTTTTTTCTTGCTTTCAACTACTTTCTTCCTTCTTGTTTCTTTTTTCTACTTTATACTTTCCTTCAATCTATTTTTCTTCTTCTTCTTCTTCTTCGTCATCTTCTTCTTCCTCATCATCTTCTTCTTCTTCTTGTTCATCTTCCAATACTTCTTCTTCTTCTTTTTCTTCTACCCCTTCTTCTCCTTCTTCTTGTTCTTTTTTCTCTTCATTTTCTTACTATTCTTATTCTTCTTTTTCTACTTCTTCTTCATCTTCAACTTCTTCTTTTTCTTCTTCTTCTCCTGTACTTCTTCATTCCTTCATCTTCTTCTTCCTCTTCTTCCTCTTCCTCTGTCCCTTGTTCTTCTTGCCCTTCTTCTTCTTCTACTACCACTACTACTACTACTCCTTTTGCTCCTAATTCTTCTTCTTCCACCTCATCCTCTTCTTTTTCTTCTTCTTCTACTGCTACTACTATTATTATTACTACTTCTTCTTCTTCTTCCTCCTCTACCTCTTCTTATTCTTCTCCTTCTTCTTCTTCTTCTTCTTCTTCTCCTTGTTCTACTTCTTCTTCTTCTCCTTCTTCCTCTTCTTCCTCTTGTTCTTCTTTTCCTTTTTCTTTCTCCTCTTGTTCCTCTACTTTCTCTTCTTCTACCTTCCCTACTTTTTCTTTTTCTTCCTCTTCTTCTTCTTGCTCTTCTAATTCGTTTTGTTCTTCTTCTTCTTCCTCTTTTTCTTCTTCTTCTTCTTCTTCTTCTTCCTTTTCTTCTTCCTCTTCCCCCTCATCTTCTTCTTCCTCTTATTCTTCCACTTCCTCCTCTTCTTCTCTTTTTTTTCTTCTTACTCTTCTTCTTCCTCTTCTTCTTTTGCTTCTTCCTCTTCCTCTTCTTCTTCTTCTTCATCTTCTACTTGTTCTTCTTCCTCTTTTTCCTTATCTTCCTCATCATCTTCTGCTTCTTCTTCCCAAAAGTTCTTCTTCTTGTTCTTCTTCTTCTTCTTCTTCTTCTTCTCTTCTTCTTCTGCTTCTTTCTATTCCACTTCTTCTTCTTCTTCTTCTTCTCCTTCTTGTACTTCTTCCCCTTCTACTTTAATCAACTTAGTCTTCTTCTTCTTCTTCGTCTTCTTCTTCTTCTTCTCCTTCTTCTTCTTCTACTCTTTTTTCTTCTACTTCTTCTTCTTAATCTTCTTCTTCTTTGCCTTTTATTTCTTCTTGTTCTTCTTCCTCTTCTTTTGCTTCTTTTTCTTCTACTTCTCCTTCTTCTTCTTCATGCACTTCTTCTTTTTCCTGCTCTATCTCCTCTTCACAGTCTTCATCTTCATCATCCCCTTCTTCCACTTTTTTTTGCTCTTCTTCTTCTTCTTTTTCTTCTTCTTCTTCCCATTCCTTTTCCTCTTCTTCATCCTCTACTTCTTCCTCTACTTGCACTTCTTCTTCTTCTTCTTCCTCTTATTTTTCTTCCTCACCCTCTTCTACTTCTTCATCCTTTTCTTCTTCTTCCTCCCCAACTTCTTCTTGTTCTTACTCTTCTTCCTCATCTTCCTCATCTTCTTCTTTTTCTTCTTCTTCTTTCTCTTCTTCTTCTTCTTCCTCCTCTTCTTCTTCTTCCTTTTCTTTTTCTTCTTCTTGTTCTTCTTCTTCTTCTTCCTCCCCTTCTTCTTCTTCTTCTTCTTCTTCTTCTTTTCCATCTTTTTTTTTACTTCTTCATTTTGAATTTGTTATTCTTCTTCTTCTTCTTCTTCTCTTACTTTTTCTTCATTTTTGCCTTCTTTTTTTACTTCGTCTTCTTTGACTTCTTCATCTTCATCTTCTTCTTCTTCTTCATCTTCTTCTTCCTCTACTTCTTCTTCCACTTCCTCTTCATCTTCCTCTTCCTCTTCCTCCTCCTCTTCTTCGTCTTGTTCTTCTTCTTCTTAAACTTCCTCCTTCTTTCTTCTTGCATCTTCCTCCTTCCTTTGTTCTACTTATTTCTTCCATCTTCCGTCTTCCAAATTCTTTGTTCTTTCTTCCATATAAATTCTTCTTTCCTCTTTCTACTTTCTAGTTTTTTCTTGTTTTTCTTCCTTCTTCAACTTCTTCTTCTTCCACAACTTCCTCCCTATCTTCTTCTTCTTCTTGCTCTTTTTCACCTTCCTATTCTTCTTCTTTTTTTTCGTCTTTGCTTTCTTCATCATTTTCTACTTCCTTTTCTCTTCTTCTTCTTCTTTCTCTTTTTTTTTCTTCTTCCTCATCCTCCTCTTGTTCATGTTATTCTTCTTCTTCTTTATCTGCTTCTTCGTATTCTTGTTCTTCTTCTTTAACTTCTTCTTCTTCTACTACTTCAACTTCTTCTTCTTCTTTTTCCTCCACATCCACTTCTTCTTGTTTTTCTTTTTCTTCATCTTCTTCTTATTTTTCTACTTCTATTAATTTTTCATCTTCTTCTTCTTCTTCTTCATCATCATCATCATGTTCTTCTTCTTCTTCTTCTTCTTCTTCTTACACTTTTTCTTCGTCTTCTTCTACTTCTACTTCTTCTTCTTCTTCTTCCTCCTCCTTGTCCTCTTCTTTTTATTCATCTTCTTCTACTACTAGTACTCATCTTCTTGTTCTTGTATTTCTTCTTCTTATTCCTTTTCCTCATCTTCTACTTTTTTCACTTCTGCTTCCTCTTCTTCTTCTTCATCTTCTACTTCTTCTTTTTCTTTTGCTTCCTTTTCTTCCTCTTGCTCTTCTTCCTCATTTTTTTTCTCAAGTAGTTTCTCTTCTTTCTTCACTTCAACTTTCTCTTCTTTTTCTTCTTCTTCCTCTACTTCTTCTTGCTCTTCTTCTTTTGCTTCTTCTTCAATTCTTTTTCTTCATCTTCTTCCTCTTTTTCATCCTCTTCTTCCTCCTCTTATTCTTCCTATTCTTCCTCTTCTTCCTCTTCTTCTTCTTCTTCCTCGTCCTCTTCTTTTTCTTCTTCTTCTTCTACAGCTACAACTACTACTTCTTCTTCTACTTCTTTTTCTTCATCTTCTTCATCTTTTCCTCTTCTTCTACTTCTTACTCTTCTTCTTCTTCTTCTTCTTCTTCTTCTTTTTCTTCTACTTCTTCTTCTACTTCTTCCTCTTCTTTCTCTTCTTATTCTTCCAATTCTTCTTTCTTCTCTAGTTCCTCTTCTTTCTCTTCTTCTACTTTTTCTTCCTTTCTTCCTCTTCCTATTGTTGTTCTTCTACTTCTTCATCTTCCTCCACTTCTTTCTCTTGTTCCTCTTATTCCTCTTTCTCTTCTTCTTCCACTCCCCCCTCTTCTTCTATTCTTCTTTATCTTCTACTTCTTCTTCTTCCATTTCCCCTTCTTTTTCTTCGTCTTCCTCCTCTTCATTGTCTTGCTCTTCTTCTTCCCTTTATTCTTCATCATAATCATCATCATCAACTTCTTCTTCTACTTCTTCTTCTCCTTTTTCTTCTTCTTATTCTTCTTCATCTTCTTCTTCTTATTGTTCTTCTTTCTCTTCCTTTTCTTCTTTTCTTGTTCTTCTTCGTCTTTCTCCTATACTAGCTCTTCTACTTCCTCTTCTTCTTCTTCTTCAACTTCTTTTACTTTTCTTCTTCCACTTCTTCTTGCTCTACTTCTTCATCTTTTTCTTCTTCTTCTTCTACTACTTCATCTTCTTCTTCTTCCTCTTCTTCTTCTTCTTCTTCCTCTTCTTCTTCTATCTCTTCTTTTTCTTCTTCTTCTTCCTCATCTTCATCTTCTTCTTCTTCTTCTTCATCTTACTCATCTTCTTCGTCTCCTTTTTCCTCACCTCTTCCTCTTCCTCTTCTTCCTTATCATCATCTTCTTCTTAATCCTCTTGCTCTTCTTCATAAACTTCCTAATCTTCTTCTTCTTTTTCTACATCTTCTTTCTCTTCTTGTTCTTCTTCTTCTTCCTCTTCTTCTTCTTCCACTGCTTCTTCTTCCTCTTCTTCTCCTTCTTCTTCATCTGCTTCTTCTTCTCCTTCTTCTTCTTCTTTTCATTTTCATCTTTTTCTTCTTTTTGTACTTCTCCTTCTTGTTCTTCACCCTCTCACACCTCATCTTCCTCTTCTGGTTCTTCTTCTTCCTCTTCTTCTTTTTGATCTTCTTCTTCTTCTTCCTCTTCCTTATCATCTTATTGTTCTTCCTTCTCTTCCTCCTCATCTTCCACTTCTTCTTCCTCCTTATTCTCTTCTTCTTCTTTTTCTCCTTCTGAATCTTCTTCTTCTTCTTCTTCTTCTTTTTCTTCTTCTTCTACTTCTTCTTCTTCTCCTTCTTCATCCTCATCTTCTTCCACTCCTTCCTCTTGTCCTTCTCCTACTACTTTTTCTTTTTCTTCTTCTTCTTCTTTTTCATCTTCTTCTTTATCTTCTTCTTCCTCTTCTTCCTCTTCTTCTTCTACTATTATTATTACTTCTTTTACTTCTACTTTTTCTTCCTCTTCTTCTTCTACTCCTCCTCCTCCTTCTTCTTCTTCTTCATCTTCTTCTCCCCTTCTTCTTCTTGTCTTCTCCTACTTCTTTTTCTTCTTTTTCATTTTTCTCTTGTTCTTCTTCTTCTACATCTTCTTATTCTTCTTCTTCCTCTTGTCCCTCTCCTTCTTCTCCTCCCTCTTGTTCTTCCTTCTCTTCATTTTCTACCTCCTTTTATTCTTCTTTTTCTTCTTCTTATTCCTCTTTGACTTCTTGTTCTTCTTCTTGTTCTTGCTCTTCTTCTTCTTGTTGTTGTTCATTTACTTCATCATCATCTTCATCTTCTTCTTCTTCTTTTTCTTCTTCTTCTTCTTCATCATCTTCTACTTCTACTTCTTCTTCCTCTTTTTCTTCTTCTTCTCCCCCTCCTCCTCCTGCTTCTTCGTCTTCTTCTTCTCTTCTTCTTCTTCTTCTTCTTCTTCTTCTCCTACCTTTTCCATTTATTCTTTTTTCGCTTCTTATTCTTCTTCTTGCTCTTCTTCTTCCACTTCCCCCTCTTCTTCTCTTCTCCTTCTTCTTCTTCCTTCTCTTCTTTTTCTACTTCTTTTTCTCCTTCTTCTTCTTCTTATTCCTCTCAGACTTCCTATTCTTCTTCCTGTTCTTCCACTTCTTCTTATTCTTCTTCTTCCTCTTCTTCTTCCACTTCTCCCTCTTCTTCTCTTCCCCTTCTTCTTCTTCCTTCTCTTCTTTTTCTACTTCTTTTTTTCTTCTTCTTCTTCTTCTTGTTCCTTTTTGACTTCCTATTCTTCTGCCTGTTCTTCCTCCTCTTCTTCCTCTTCTTCCTTTCCTTCTTCTTCTTCTTCTACTACTACTACAACTACTACTACTACTTCTTCTTCTTCTTCTTTTCTTATACTTTTTCCTTTCCTTCTTCTTATTCTACTACTTCTTCTTCTTTATACTCTTTCTCTTCTTTTTCTACTTCTACTTCTTCCTCTTCTTCCTCTTTTTCTTTTTCCTTTTCTTTCTCTACCTCTTCTTCTTCTTCTTCTTCCTCTACTTCTTTCCTCTTCATCTTCTTCTTCCTCTTCTTCTACTTCTTCTTCTTGTTCTTCTTCTTCTTCTCGTTCTTTCTCTTCCTCTTCTTCTTCTTCTTCTTCTTCTTCTCCTTCTCCTACTTATTCTTCTCCTTCATCTTCTTCTTCTTCTTCTTCTTCATCATCATAATCTTCATCTTGTTCTTCTTCTTCTTCTTCTTCTTCTTCTTCCTCTTCTACTTCTTCTTCTCCTCCTCCTCCTCTTTCATCCTCTTCTTCTTCTTCTTCTCTTCTTCTTCTTTCTCTTCTTTTTTTCTCTTTGTTCTTCCTCTTCTTCTTCTTCTTCTTCATTTTTATCTTCTTCTTCTTCTTCCACTTCTTCTTCTTCTTCTAATTCTACCTCTTCTTCTTCTTCTACCTCACCTTCTTCTTCTCTTACTTCTTCCTCTTCTTGTTCTTCTTCTTGTTCTTCCTCTTCTTCTTCTTCTCCATCTTCTTCATCTTCTTCTTCTTTCACTTCATCTTTATCTTCTTGATCTCCTTCTTCTTCTCCTTTTTCTTCTCCTTATTTTACTACTTCATTTCTCCTCCACCAGTTTCTTCTTCTTCTTCTTCTTCATCTTCTTCTTCTTCTTTTCTTCTTCTTCTTCTTCTTCTACATCTACATCTTCTTTTTCTTCTTCTTCTTCTTCTTCTTCCTCCTCCTCTTTTTCTTCATCTCTCTCTTCTTTTTCTTCTCCTTCCTCTTCTTTTTCTTCCTGTTCTTCTTCTTCTTCTACTTCCTCTTCTTCCTCTACTTCTTCTCCTTCTTCTTCTTTATCTTTTTTCTTGTACTTGATCTTCTTCTTCTTCTTCTTCTTCCTTTCTTATTTTTCTTCCTTTTCTTGTTCTACTTCTTCTTCTTCCTCTTCTTTCCCTACCTCTTCGTTACCTTCTTCTTCATCCTTTTTCTCCTCTTCTACATTTTCTTCTTCTTCTTCTTCTTCTTCTTCTTTTATTTACCCTTCTTTATCTTCTTGTTTTCTACTTCTTCTTCTTCATATTTTTCTTTTTTTTCTTCCTTTTGTTTTTCTTCTTCTTTTTCATCTTTTTCATCTTCTTCTCCTTCTTCTCTTTTCATCCTCGTCTTCTTCTTCTTTTTCATCTTACTCTTCTTATTCTTCTTCTTCATCTTGTTCTTCTTCGTCTTTTTCTTCTTCTTCATCTAATTCTTTTTCTTAATCCACTACTTTTTTTCAACCTCATCTTCTTCATCCTATTCTTGTTTTTTTCTTCTACTTCTCCTTCTTCTTCTTCCTCTTCTTCTTCTTCTTCTTCCCTATCTTGTTCTTCTCCTTCTTCTTTTGGTCCTTCATTATCATCACCATCATCTTCTTCTTCTTATTCTTTGTCTTCTTCTTCTTCTTCTCTTCTTCTTCCTCATCTACTAGTTCTTCTTCCTCTTCTACTAGTTCTTCTTCTTCTTCTTATTCTTCTTCTTCCTATTCTTCTTCCTGTTCTCCCACTTCTTCTCTTCTCCTTCTTCTTCTTCTTCCTTCTCTTCTTTCTGTACTTCTTTCTCTTCTCCTCCTTCTTCTTCTTATTCCTCTTTGACTTCTTGTTCTTCTTCTTCTTTTTCTTCTTCTTTTTCTTCTTCATCATCATCAACTTCTTGTTCTACATCTTCTACTTTTTCTTATTCTTCTTTTTCTTCTTCTGCTTCTCCTTCTTCTTCTTCTTCTTCCTCTTCTTCTTCTTCTTCTCTTCTTCTTCTTGTTTTTCTTCTTCTCTTCTTCTTCATCTTCTTCTTGTTCTTCTTCCATTCCTCTTCTTGTTCTTGCACTTAATCATCTTCATCTTTTCTTCCACTTCTTCTTCTTCTTCTTCTTTTTTCTTTTCCTCTTCTTTTTCAACTTCTACATCTTCTAGTTCTTCTATTTCTTCTTCTTCCACTTTTTCTTTTTATTTATCTGCTTCTTCTTCTTCTTCTTCTTCTTATTCATTCCTCTTCATCTTCTTTGCCTTCTTTCTCCTCCTCTTCTTCTTCTTCTTCTTGTTCTCCTTCTATTTCTTGTTCTCCTACTTCTTCTTTTTCTTCTTCTTCTTCATCATCATCATAATCATCATCTTGTTCTTCTTCTTCTTCTTCATCTTCTTCCTCCTCTTTTACTTCTTCTTCCTCTTCTCGTCCCCCTCCTCTTTCCTCTTCTTCTTCATGTTGTTCTTATTCTCTTCTTCTTCTTCTTCTTCTTCTTTTCTTCTTCTTGTTCTTCCTCTTGTTCTTCTTCTCCATCTTCATCTTCTTCTTCTTCCACTTCTTCTTCCTCTTCTACATCTACTTCTTCTTCTACTCCTTATTCTTCTCCTTCTACTTCTTCTTCTTCTCCTCCACCATTTTCTTCGTCGTCATCTTCTTCTTCTTCTTCTTCTTCTTCTTCTTCTACTTCTACATCTTCTTTTTCTTCTTCTTCTTCCTCTTCCTATTTTTCTTCAACTCCCTCTTCTTTTCTTCTCCTTCCTCTTCTTTTTGTTCCTGTTCTTCTTCTTCTACTACTTCTTCTTCCTCTACTTCTCCTTCTTCCTCTTTATCTTTTTCTTCTACTTGGTCTTATTCTTCTTCTTCTTGTTCTTCTAATATTTCTTCTTCTTCTTTTTCTTCTTCCTCTTCTTCTTCTTCTTCTTCTTCTTCTTTTTCCTCTTCTTCTTCTTCTTTTTCTGTTTCCTTTTCTTATTTTTCTTCTTCCTCTTGTTCTTCTTCTTCTTGTTCCTCCTCTTCATCTTCTTTCTCTTATTGTTCTTCCACTTGTTGTTCTACTTCTTCTTCTTCTTTGCCTTCTTTTTCTCCTTCTTCCTCATCTTCTTCTTCTTCTTTTTCCTCTTCTTCATTTTCTTCTTCTTCTTCTTCTTCTTCCTTTTCTCCTTCTTTATCTTCTTTTTTCTACTTCTTCTTCTTCATTTCTATTCGTCTTCTCCCTCCTCTTCTTTTTCTTTTTCTTTTTCTTCTTTATCTTCTTCTTCTTCTTCTTCTCCTTCTTCTCTTTTTCATCCACCTCTTCTTCTTTTTCATCTTACTCTTCTTTTTCTTCTTCTTCTTCGTCGTCTTTTTCTTCTTCTTCCTCTACTTCGTTTTTTCATCCGCTACTTCCTTTTTTTTAACTTCATCTTCTTCTTCTTCATTCCACTTTAATCTTTGTCATCCACTTCTTCTTCTAGTTCTTGTTCTTTTTTCTTCTTCTCCTTCTTCTTCATTCTCTTCTTCTTCTTCTTCCTCTTTTTCTCATTCTTGTTCTTCTCCTTCTTCTTTTGGTCCTTCATCATCATCATCATCATCTTCTTCTTCTTCTTCTTCTTCTTTGCCTTCTTCTTCTTCTTCTTCTTTTTCTTCATTTTCTACTAGTTCTTCTTCTTCTTCTTATCTGTTTCTACTTCTTCTTATGCCTCTTCTTTTTCCTCTTCTTCTCCTTCCACAACTGCTTCTTCTTCTTCTTCTTCTCATCTCTATCTTCTTCTTCTTCTTATTCTACTTCATATTCTTCTTCTTCTTCTTCTTCTTCACCTTCTTCTTCTTCTTCTTTATTTTGCTCTCCTCCTTTTTCTTTTTCTTCTTCCATTTCTTGTTTTCCATCTACCTATTCTACTTCTTTTTGTTCTTCTTCCTCCTCTTCTTCCACTTCTTCTTCTTGCCCATCTTTATTCTACTTGT
Organism: Vanilla planifolia; assembly: GCA_023846275.1. Classification (NCBI taxonomy): domain Eukaryota; kingdom Viridiplantae; phylum Streptophyta; class Magnoliopsida; order Asparagales; family Orchidaceae; genus Vanilla; species Vanilla planifolia. Next base: position 117,417 of record JAIUJO010000352.1, read on the forward strand.
TATTCCTCTTCTTCTCTCTCTTTTACTTCTTATTCCTCATCTTATTGTTCTTTTTCTTCCAATTCATCCTTTTCTTCCTCATCTTCCTCTTCTTTATCTTTTTTTCTTCTTCTTTTTCATCGTCTTCTTTTTCTTCTTCTTCTTCTTCTTCATCATCTTCTTCTACTTCTTCTTCTCCTTCTTCTTCTTCTGTTGTTGCTTCTTCTTCTTATTCTTCTTCTTCTTCTTGCCCTTCTTCTTCTTCCCCTTATTATTCTTTTTCTTCTTCTTCATTTTCTTCTCCTTCTCATCCTCTTTGTTTGACCACCTCTTCTTCTCCTACTTCTCCTACTTCTTATTCTTCTCCTTCTTTTTCTTCTTCTTCTACTTCTTTTGCTCCTCCACCTACTCCTCCTTCCTCTTCTCCTTCTTCTTCTTCTTCTCCTTAAGAATCCTCTTCTTTTTCTTCTGCTTCTATGTCTTCTTCTTCTAGTTTATCATCATCTCCCTCTTCTTCTTCTTCCTCCTCTTCCTCTTCTTCTTCTTCTTCCTCTTCCTCTTCTTCTTCTTCTTCCTCTTCTTCATCTTCTTCTTCTACTACTACTACAACTATTTCTTCTTCTTCTTCTTCTTCTTCATTTACTTATTATTATCATTATTATTCTTCTTCTTTTAATACTCCTTCTTCTTCTTTCCCTTCTTCTTCTTCATCTTCAACTTCCTCTTCTTCTTCTTCACCTTCAACTTCTATATTTTCTTCTTCTTGTTCTTTTTCTTCTTCTTCTTCTTCTTATTCTATTGGGAAAAAAGACCACCTTTTTTTTCTTTTACTTCTTCTTCTTCCACTTCTTCTTCCTCCTAGTCTTCTTCTTCATCTTCATCTTCTTCTTCTTCTCGTTTTGAGCCTCTTCTTCTTCTTCAACTTCAACTTTCATCTTTTCTTTCTCTTCTTCTTCTTCTTCTTCTTCTTCTTCAACTTCTTCGTCTTCCTCGACTTCTTCCTCTCCTTCCACTTATTTTTGCCTATTTTCTTCTTGTTCAACTTCTTCCTCTTCTTCTTGTTCTTCTTTTTCTACTTGTTCTTTTTCTTCATCTTCTTCTTCTTCTTCCCCTTCTTCTCCTTTTCCTCATTTACATTTTCTTCTACTTCTTGTCATTCTTCTTCTTTTTCTTCATCTTCTTCTTCTTCTTCTTCTTCTTTTTCTTCTTCCTCTTCTTCTTCTTCTACTTCTTCTTCCTCTTCTTCCTCTTCTTCATCTTCTTCTTCTTCTTCCTCTTCTTCCACTTCTACTTCTTTGAGTTCTTCGTCTTCATCTTCTTCTCCCCTTTCTTCATCTTCTTCTTCGTCTTTTACCGCTTCTTCCTCATCTTTCTTAAATTTTTTTCTTCTTGTTCTGCAAAGTCTTTTTCTTCTTCTTCCCCTTCCTCTTCTTTTTCTTCTTCTTCTAATTGTTCATCGTCTTCTTCTACTTCTTCTTCTTCGTCTTCTTCTTCTTCTTCATCATCTTCTTCTTCTTCTTTTTCCTATTCTTATTCTTAGTCTTCTTCTTCTTCTTGTTCTTCATCCTTTTCTTCTTCCTCCACTTCTTCTTCTTCTTACACTTTTCTTCCTCTTCTTCTTCCACATCTTCTTCTTCGTCTTCTCCGACGACTTCTTCTTTTTTCCCTCAACTTTTCCTTCCTCTTCTTCCTCATCTATCTCTTTTTTCTTCTAACTCTTCTTCTTCTTCGTCTTCTTCTTCTTCATCTTCTTATTCTTTTACTTCATCTACTTCCTCTTTTTCTTCTTGTTCTACTTCCTCTTCTTCTCCTTCTTCTTTGTCTTCTTCTTCTTCTTCTTCTTCTTCTTCTTCTTCTTCTTCTTTTTCTTCATGTTTAAATTGTTCTTCTTGATCTTCTTCATCCACTTCTTCTTCTTCTTCTTCTTCTTCTTCTTCTTTCTCTTCTTTCACTTCTACCCCTTCTTCTTCCACTTCTTCTTCTTCTTCTTCTTCTTCTTCTTCTTCTTATTCTTCTTCTTCCTCTTCTTCTTCTCTATCTTTCCCATCATGATCTTCTTCTTCTTCCTCTTCTTCCTCTTTTTCCTCTTCTTCCTCATCTTCCTCTTGTCCTTCTTCTGCTTCTTCTTCTTCTTCTTCCTCTTATTCTTCTTCTTCTTCTTCTTCTTTGACCTTTTCTTCTTCTTTTTCTTCTTCTTCTTCTGCATCTTCCACTTCATCATCTTCTTCTTATTCTTCTTTTTCTACTTCCTCTACCTTTTCTTGTTCTTCTTCTCCATCTTCGTCTTCTCCTTCTTCTCCTTCTCCTTCTTGTTCTTCTCCTTCTTCTCCTTCTCCTTCTTCTTCTTCTTCTTCTTCTTCTCCTCCTTCTTCCTCATCTTCTTCTTCTTCTTCTTCTAGTTCCACTTCTTCCTCATCTTCCTCTTCTTCTTCTTCTTCTTCTTAATCCTTCTCTTCTTCTTCTTCTCCTTCTTACTGTTATTCTTCCTCTTCTTTTTATTCTTATTCTTCTTCTTCTTCTTCTTCTTCTTACCTTATCCCTAATCCATAATCCCTATCTCTTAATCTCTATCCCTAATCGCTTGTCCTTAATCCCTAGTCCCTAATTCTTAATCTTGAATCTGTAATCCTTCATCCCAAATCTTTACGACCTATTCCTGTAATGTTTATTTTCTCTTCCTTACTCTTTAATCTTTTATCATGAATCTCTAATCCTTAATCTTTAATCTCTAATCCAAAATCTCTGATCACTAATAATTGGTCCTGAATCGCTTATCCTTAATCCTTATTATTAATTCATTAATCCCTATGTATAATTACTAGTCAACAATCTCTAATCCCTAGTCCCTAATCTCTATTCTCAAATCCTTAAAATCTAGCCATAAATACTAATCCTTAATTCATAATCTCTAATTCCAAATCCTTAATCACTAATAGCTAATCCCTAATCTCTAACCCCTTATCCTTAATCTCCAATCCCTAATCCCTAATCTCTAATCCCTTATCATTCATCTTCTTAGTCTACTTTTTGTTCCTCTTCTTCTTCTTCTTCATCTTTTTCCTCTTCTTCTTCTTCTTCTTCATTTTCTTCTTCTTCTTCCTTTTTAGACTTCTTCTACTTCTTCTTCTTCCTCTCCTTCTTCTTCTTCTTCTTCTTCTTCTCCTTCTTCTCCTTCTCCTTCTTCTTCTTCTTCTTCTTCTTCTTTTTCTTCTCCTTCTTCCTCATCATCTTCTTCTTCTTCTTCTAGTTCCTCTTCTTCCTCATCTTCCTCTTCTTCTTCTTCTTCTTCTTCTTAATCCTTCTCTTCTTCTTCTTCTCCTTCTTACTGTTATTCTTCCTCTTCTTTTTATTCTTATTCTTCTTCTTGTTATACTTCTTCTTCCACTTCTTCTTCTTCTTCTTCTTCTTACCTTATCCCTAATCCATAATCCCTATCTCTTAATCTCTATCCCTAATCGCTTGTCCTTAATCCCTAGTCCCTAATTCTTAATCTTGAATCTGTAATCCTTCATCCCAAATCTTTACGACCTATTCCTGTAATGTTTATTTTCTCTTCCTTACTCTTTAATCTTTTATCATGAATCTCTAATCCTTAATCTTTAATCTCTAATCAAAAACCTCTGATCACTAATAATTGGTCCTGAATCGCTTATCCTTAATCCTTATTATTAATTCATTAATCCCTAATCCATAATTACTAGTCAACAATCTCTAATCCCTAGTCCCTAATCTCTATTCTCAAATCCTTAAAATCTAGCCATAAATACAAATCCTTAATTCATAATCTCTAATTCCAAATCCTTAATCACTAATAGCTAATCCCTAATCTCTAACCCCTTATCCTTAATCTCCAATTCCTAATCCCTAATCTCTAATCCCTTATCATTCATCTTCTTAGTCTACTTTTTGTTCCTCTTCTTCTTCTTCTTCATCTTTTTCCTCTTCTTCTTCTTCTTCTTCATTTTCTTCTTCTTCTTCCTTTTTAGACTTCTTCTACTTCTTCTTCTTCTCCTCCTTCTTCTTCTTCTTCTTCTTCTTCTTCTGCTATTACTACTACTTCTCCTTCTTCTTCTTCTTCTTCCTCTTTAGCTTTCATCTTCTTCTATCTCGTTTTCCTCATCTTCTTCTTCCTCTTTTTTTTCTTCATCTTCTTCTACTACTTCGTCCCATTCTCCTCATCATCCTCCTAACCTTCTACTTGTTTTTCTTCTTCCACTTCAACTTCTTCTTCTTCATCCTCCTCCACTTCTACTTCTTCGTCTTCTTATTTTTCTTCTTTTTCTTCTTCTTCTTCTCTTGTTCCTTTGACTTCTTCTTTTTCTTATTCAACTTCTTCTCCTTTTTCTTCTGCTTCTTCTTCTTCTTCATCATCATCATCTTCTTCTTCTTCTATTACTTTTTCTACTCTTATTCCTCTTCTTCCTCTTCTTCTTCTTCTTCTTCTTCTTCTTCTTCTCCTCTCCTTCTTTTGCTTCTTCTTCTTCTAATCTTCTTCATCTTTGTCGTCTTCTCCTTCTTCTTCTTCTTCTTCTTCTTCTTCTCCTTCTTTGTCTTCATCATCATCCACTTCTCTTTCTTCTTCTTCTTTTTCTTCTTCTTCTCCTTCTTCTTCTTCATCTTCTACTACTACTTCTTCCTTTTCTTCTTCTTCTTCTTCTTCTTTTCATATTTTCTTCTTCTTCTTCATCTTCTTCTTCTTCTTCTTCTTCCTCTTCTTCTTCTTCTTCTTCTTCTTCTTCTTGCTCCTCCCCCTCCTCTTCTTCTTCTTCTTCTTCTTCAACATCATATTTTTCTTCTTCTTCTTCTACTTCATCTTCTTCTTCTTCTTTTTCTTCTTCTTCTTCTTCTTCTTCTTCTTTTTGTTTTTCTTCTTCTTGTTCTTCTCTTGTTGTTGTCGTTGTTCTTCTTCTTATTCTTCTTCTTCTTCTTCTTCCCCTTCTTCTTTTTTTCTTCTTCTCTTTTTTCTTCATCTTCTCCTCCAACATTTTGTTCTTCTTCTTCTTCTTCTTCTCCTTTTCCTTGTTCTTGTTCTTCTGCTTCTACTACTACTACCACAAATTCTTATTCTTGTTGTTCTTCTTCTTCTAATTCTTCGTCTTCAACTTCATTTACTTTTTCTTCTTTTTCTTCTTCTTCTGCTTCTTTTTCTTCTTCTTCTTCTTCTTCTTCTTCTTCTTCTTCTTCTTCTTCTTCCTCTTTTTCTTCTTCCTCTTCTTCATCTTCTTCTTCCTCTTCTTCTTCTTCCTCTTCCTCTTCATCTTCTTCTTCTTCCAATTCTTCTTCTTGTCCTCCTTCTTTTTCCTCTTGTTCTTCTCCTTCTTCCTCATCATCTTCTTCTTCTTGTTACTTTTCTTCCTTATCTTCCTCTTGTTCTTCTTCTTCTTCTTCTTTGTCTTTTTCTTCCTCTTATTATTATTATTATTATTATTATTATTATTCCTCTTCTTATTCTTCCTCTTCTTCTACTTTTACTTCTTCTACTTTTACTTCTTCTTGTTGTTTCTCTACTTCTAATTCTTCATCTTTTTGTCATCTTTTTCTTCTTCCTCCTCTTCTATTTTTACTTCTTCTTCTTCTTCTTCTTCTTCTTCTACTCCTTGTTCTTTCTCTTCTTCTTCTCCTTCTTCCACTTCTTCTTCTTTCACTTCTTCTTCCCCTTATTCTTTGCCTTCTTCTTATGCTTCTTCTTTTTCTTTTCTACTTCTTCTTCTTCCTCCTCCTCTTGTTATCGGACCTATTCTTCTTCTCCTTCCCTTCTTTTTCAACATCTTCTTCTTCTTCTTCTACATCCTCTTCTTCTTCTACTTCATCCCCTTCTTCCTTTTCTTCTTCTTCATTATAATCATCTTCTTCTTATTTTTCTTCATGTTTCTCTTCTTCTACTTCTTCCTATTGGTTTTCTTCTACTTTTTCCTCTCCCTCTTCTTTTTCTTTTGCTTTTTCTTCTTCTTCTTGTACTTCTTATTCTTCTTCTTATTCTTCTTCTCCTTCTTCTTTAACTTGTTCTTCTTGCTCTTCATGTTCTTCTTCTTACTCTTCTTCCTCCTCTTCTTATTCTTCCTCTTCCTCTTCTTCTTCCTCTTCTTCATCCACTTCCCCATCTTCTTCTTTTTCTTCCACTTCTTCTTCTCCTTCTTCCTTAACTTCTTCTTCTTCATCTTTCACAACTTTTTCTTCATCTTCCAATTCTTTTTTCTTCTTCTTCTTCCTCTTCTCGTTCTTTTTTGTCCTCTTCATCCTCTTCTTCATCTTTTTCTTCCTTTTCTTATTTGTCTTCTTCTACTCCTTCTTCCACATCATTTTCTTCTTCTAGTTCTTCTTCTTCCACATCTTCCCTTCTTCTTCTTCTTCTTCTTAATCCTCCTCTTCTTCTTCTTCTTCTTCTCCTTCTTACTCTTACTCTCCCTCTTCTTCTTATTCTTAATTCTTCTTCTTATTCCACTTCTTCTTCTTCTTCTTCATCATCTTTTGCTTCTTCTACTTCTTGATCATATTCCTCTTTTTCTTCTTTTTCTTCTTTTTCTTCTTCTTCGTCATCTTCTTTTTCTTCTTCTTCTTCTTCTTCATTTTCCTCTTCTTCTTCTTCCTCTTCTTCTTCTTCGTCTTCCTCTTCCTCTTCTTCCTCTTCTCCTTCCTCTTCTTCTTCCACTGCTTCTTCTTCTCCTCCTTTTTTTGCTTGTTCTTCTCCTTCTTTCTCATCATCTTCTTCTTCTTCTTATTCTTCATCCTTATCTTCCTCTTGTTCTCCTTCTTCCTCTTATTATTATTATTATTATTATTATTATTATTCCTTTTCTTATTCTTCTTCTTCTTGTTTCTCTTCATCTAATTCTTCTTCTTCTTTATCATCTTTTTCTGCTTCCTCCTCTTCTATTTCTACTGCTTCTTCTTCTTCTTCTTCCACTCCATCTTCTTCTTTTTCTTTCACTTTTTCTTTTTCTCCTTCTCCTCTTCTTCTTCTTCCACATCTTGTTCCCCTTATTCTTTTCCTTTTTCTTATTCTTCTTCTTTTTCTTTTCTACTTCTTCTTCTTCTTCTTCCTCCTGTTCTTCTTCTCCTTCCCCTCTTTTTAACATCTTCTTCTTCTCTTCTCCTTCTTCCTCTTCTTATTCTTCATTATCATCATCTTCTACTTCTTCCTGTTGTTTTTCTTCTACTTCTTCCTCTTCCTTTTTTTTTTTTCTTTTCCTTTTTTTTCTTCGTTATCTACTTCATATCTACTTCTTACTCTTCTTCTCCTTCTTCTTTGACTTCTTCTTGCTCTTCTTGTGTTCTTCTTGCTCTTCTTTTGCTTCTTATTCTTCCTCTTCCTCTTCTTCTTCCTCTTCCTCTTCCACTTCTCCTTCTTCTTCTTTTTCTTCCACTTCTTCTTCTCTTTCTTCCTTAACTTCTTCTTCTTCTATCACTTCTTCTTCATCTTCCTTTTCTTCTTCCTCTTCTTCTTTCTCCTCTTCTCCTTCTTTTTCTTCCTCTTCATCCTCTTCCTCTTCTTCTTCTTTTTCTTCCTTTTCTTATTCTTCTTCTTCTTCTCCTTCTTGCTTTTCTTCTTCAACATCTTCCTCTTATTCTCCTTCTTCTTTTTCTTCTTCTTCTTCTACTCCTTCTCCTTCTTCTTCTTCTTCTTTTTCTTCTTCATCGTCTCCTTCTTCTACTACATCTTCTTCCCCTTCAACTTCTTCTTCTCCTCCTCCTCCTCCTCCTTCTCCATCAAATTCTTCTACTTCTTATTCTTACTATTCTCTTCTTCTTCTTTTTTCATTTCTTCTTCTTCTCTTTCCTTCATCATCTTCTTCAAAGTCTTCTTCTTCTTCTTCTGCTTCTTCTTACTCTTCTTTTGCTTCTTCTTCTTCTTCCTGTTCTTCTTATTCATCTTGCTATTCTTCTACTTCCTCTTCTTCTTCCTCTTCTTTCTTTTCTTCCTCTTCCACTTCTGGCTCTTCTTCTTCTTCTTCTTCTTCTTCCTCTTCTTCCACCTTTTCTCCTTCCTCTTCTTCTTGCCCTTCTTCTTCTTCTTCCTCCTCATCTTCTTGTTTGTCTTCTTCATCTTCTTCCTCTTCTTCCCTCATTTTCCTCTTCCTCTTCTTCTTCTACTTCCACTTCTTCTTCTTCTTTCTCTTCTTCTACTTTCTATTGTTCTTCTACTACTTCTTCTTATTCCTCTTTTTTCCCCTTCATCCTCTTCTTCCTCTTCCTGTTCATCATCTTCTTCTTCTTCTTCTTCCTCTTCTCTTTATTTTTGTTATGCTTGTCCTCTTCTTCTTCCACTTCTTTTTCTTCTTCTTCTTCTTCCTCCTCTTCTTATTCTTCTTCTTTTTTTCTTATTCCCCTTCTTCTTTTTCTTCACCTTCTACTTCTTGTTTTCCTTCTTCTTTTTCTTCTTTTTCTTCTTCTTCTTCTTCTACTTCCTCTTCTTCTTCTTCATCTTCGTTTTCTTCTTCCTCCTCTTCGTCTTCTTCCTCTTCTTCTTCTTCTCCTCCTTCTTCTTCCTCTTGTTCTTCTCCTTCTTCCTCATCATCTCCTTCTTCTTGTTATTCTTCTTCCTCATCTTCCTCTTCTTCTTACTTCTGCTTCTTCTTCTTCCTCTTATTATTATTATTATTATTATTATTATTCTTATTATTCTTCTTCTTCTTCTTCTTCTTGTTTCTCTTCTTCTGATTCTTCTTCTTCTTTATCATCTTTTTCTTGTCCCTCTTCTTCTATTTGTACTTCTTCTTCCTCTTCTTCTTCATCTCCTACTTCCTGTTCTTTTTCTTCCACTTCTTCGTCTCCTTTATCCTTTGCCTTCTTCTTATTCTTCTTCGTTTTCTTTTCTACTTCTTTTTCTTCTTCTTCCTCCAATTCTTCTTCTCTGACCTATTCTTCTTCTCCTTCCCTGCCTATTCTACATCTTTTTCTTCTTCTACTTCCTCTCCTTCTTCTACTTCTTCTCCTTCTTCCTCTTCTTCTTCTTCCTCAACATCATCATCTTCTTCTTCTTCTTTATCTTTTTCTTCTTCTACTTATTCCTATTGCTTTTCATCTTCTACTTCCTTTTCCATTTTCTTCTTCTTATTCTACTTGTTCTTATTCTTCTTCTTATTCTTCTTCTCCTTCTTCTTTGACTCTTCTTCTTACTGATCTTGTTGTTCCTCTTCTTCTTCCTCCTCCTCTTCTTATTCTTCCTCTTCGTCTTCTTCTTCCTCTTCTTCTTCCACTTCTCCTTCTTCTTCTTCATCATCCACTTATTCTTCTACTTCTTCCTTAACTTCCTCTTCTTTCACTTCTTCTTCTTCATCTTCCTTTTCTTCTTCTTCTTCTTCTTCTTCTTCTTCTTCTTCCTCTTCCTCCTCTGCTTCTTTTCTACCTCTTCATCGTCTTCTTCCTTCTTCTTCTTTTCCTCCTTCTACTACTTCTTCCTTTTCATTTTCTTCTTCTTCATCTTCTCCTTCTTCCTTCTCTTACTCTTCTTCTTCTACTTCTGCTTCTTCCCCTTCTTTTTCTTTGCCATCATCTTCTTCATCATCTTCCCTCTTCTTCTCCTTCTTCTTCTTCTTCTTCTTCTTCTTCTTCTCCTTCTTCTTCTTTTCATCAACATCTTCTTCTCCTCCTTCTTTTGCTTAGTATTCTTCTTCTTCTTCCTCTTTCTTTTGTTCTTCTTCTTGTTCTTCCCCTTCTACTTCTTCTTCTTTTCCTCCTCGTCCTCCTCTTCCTTTTAATTCTTCTACTTCTTCTTCTTACTATTCTCTTACTCTTCTCTTCTTCTTCTTCATCTTCTTCTTCTTACAATTCTTCTTGTTCCACTTCTTCTTCTTCTCATTCTTCTTCTAGTTTTTCTCTTCTCTTTCTTCTTCTTCTTGTTCTTCTTCTCCTTCTTCTTCTTCTTTTTCTTTTTTTTCTTCTTTTCCTTTTCTTCTTCTTCTCCCTCTTATTTTTCTTCTTCATTCTCTTCTTCTAATTCTTCAACTTCTTTATCATCTTTTTTTTTCTTCCTCCTCTTCTACTTCTACTTTTTCTTCTTTTTCTTCTACTAATTCAACTCCTTCTTCTTGTTCTGCCTCTTCTTCCTCTTCTTCGTCTTTTACTTCTTCTTGCTCTTCTTCTTCTTCTTCTTCTTCTTCCTTTGCTTCTTATTCATCTTGCTGTTCATCTACTTCCTCTTCTTATTGCTCTTCTTTCTCTTCTTCCTCTTCCACTTCTTTCACTTCTTCTTCTTCTTCATCCTCTTCTTCCTCCTCTTCTTCTTCCCCTTCTTCTTCCCCTTCTTCTTCTTCTTCCTCATCTTCTTGTTCGTCTTCTTCCTCTTCTTCCTCATCTTCCTCTTCTACTTCTCCTTTTTCTTCTTGCTCTCTTTCGACTTTCTCTTCTTCTTTTACCTCTTCTCCTTTTACTACTTCCTCTTATTCCTCTTTTTCCTCCTTTGTCCTCTTCTCCATCTTCTTCTTCTTCTTCTTGTTCTTCATCCTCCTCTTCTCCTTACGTTTTTTATGCTTCTTCCTCTTCTTCTTCCACTTCTTTTTTCTTCTTCTTTTTCTTCTTCCTCTTCTTATTCTTCTACTTTTTTTTTCATATTCCCCTTCTTCTTCTTCTTCTTCTTCTACTTCTTCTTGTTCTTGTTCTACTTCTTCTTCATTTTCTACTTCTACTTCTTCATTTTCTATTACTTGTTCTTCTTATTCTTCTTCGTCTTTTTCCTCTTCTTCCTCTTCTATTCTTCTTGCTTTACTTCTTCTTCCTCTTCTTCTTCTTCTTCTTCTTCTTATTCCTGGTCTCCTTCTTCTTCTTCTTCTTCTTCTTCTTCCCCTTCTTCTTCCTCTTCTTCATCTTCTTGCTCCTCGTCTTCTCCTTCCTCTTCGTGCACATCTCCTTACCTTCTTCTTCTTCATTTTCTTCTTCTTCTTCTTCTCCTTCTTGTTCTTGTTCTTCTTCCTCTTCTTCCTCTTCTTCTTCTTCTTCCTATTCCCCAACTTTTTCCTCTTCTTCTTCTTCTACTTCGACCACTTCTTCTTGTTCTTCTTATTGTTCTTCTTCTTCTTCTTCTACTTTTTTGACTCTTCTTCTTCTAGTTCTTCTCTATCTTCTTCATCTTCTTCTTCTTCTTGTTGTTCTTCTTCTTCTTCCTTTCTTCTTCTTCTTCCTCTACTTTTTCTCTTCTTTTCCTTCACTTCTTCTACTTCTTCTTCTTGTTCTTCTGCTTCTCCTTCTCTTTCTTTTGTTTGTTCTTCTTCTTCTTCTTCTATTTCTACTTCTTCTTTCTCTTCTTCTTCTTCTGCTTCCTCTTCTTCTTCTTCTTCTTCTTCTTCTCATTCTCTTTCTTCTTCTACTTCTTCTTTTTCATCATCAACTTCTTCTTCTTCTTCTTCTTCTTCTTCTTCTTTTTATTCTTCGTCTTCTACATCATAATTATCTTGTTCTTCTTCGTCCTCTTCTTCTTCTTCTTCTTCTACTACTCCTACTTCTTGTTCTGCTCCATCTTCTTCATTTACTTCTTCTTCTTCTACTTCTTCTTCTTCTTGCTCTTCTTCTTCTTCTAGTCCTTTTCCTTCTTCCTCTTCTTCTTCTTCTTCTTGTTCTTGTTCTTTTGCATTTTCTTCTTCATCTTCTTCATCTTCTTCTTATTCTTCTTCCACTACTTCTTCTTTTTCTTCTCATTCCTCTTCTGCTTCTTCGTCTTCTTCTTCTTCTTCTTTTTCTTCTTCTCTTCTTCTACATCCTCCTCTTCTTCTTGTTCTTCTCCTACTTATTCTTTTTCTACTCTGTCTTCTTTGTTTTCTTCTTCTTCTTATTGTCTTTCTGCTTCCTCTCATTCTTCTTGTTTTTTGGTATCAAATCTTCTTCTTCTTTCCTCTTCTTCTTCTTCTTTTTCTTGTTCTCCTTCCTTTTCTTCTTCTCTTTCTTCTTCTTGTTCTTCTTCTTCATCTTCTTCTTCTCCTTCGACTTCTTTCTCTTCTTCTTCTTCTTCTACTTCCTCTTCTCCTTCTCCTTCTTCTTTTCCTTCTCTTTCTTCTTCGTCTTCTTCCTCTTCTTCTCCTACTTCTTCTTCTTCATCTTCTTTTTTGCCTTCTTCTTCTTCTCCTCCGACTTCTTCTTCTACTTCTTCTTCTTCTTCTTCTTCTTCTTCTTCTTCTTCCTCCCCTTCTTCTTTTTCTTCTTCCAAATCTTCTTCTTCTTCTTCTTCTTCTTCTTCTTCTTCTTCTTTCTTTTCTTCTTCAACATCTTCTTCTCTTCCTCCTCCTCCTCCTCCTCCTCCCCCTACTTCTTCTTCTTTTTCTTATTCCTCTTCTTCTTCTTTTTCTTCTTCTTTTTCCCCTTCCACTTGTTATTCTTTTTCTTCTTCTCCCCTTCTTTTTCTTCTTCTTCTTCTTCTTTTCTTCTTGTACTTTTTCTTCTTCTACTACTTCTACTTCTTCTTCTTCTTCTTCTTCTTCTTCTTCTTCTATGTCTTCGTCTTCTTCTCCTTCCTCATCATCTTCTACTTCTTCTTCCTCATATTGTTGGTTGTTCTTCTTCTTTCTCTTCTTCTTCTTCTTCTTCTTTCTGTTCTTCTTCTTCTTCTTTTTCATCATCATTATCTTCTTCTTCTTCTTCTCCTACTTCTTTCTCTTCTTCTTCTTCCCCTTGTTCTTCTTCTTGTTCTCCTTCTCCTTCTTATTCTTCTTATTCTTCTTCTTCTTTTTGTACTACTACTACATTTTTCATTTTTTTCATATTCTTCTTGTCCTTCTCCTTTTTCTACTTTTATTTGTTCTTCTTCTTCTTCTTCTTCTTCCTTTTCTTCTTCTTCTTCTTCTTCTTCTTCTTCTGCTTCCTCCTCCTACTCTTCTTCTTTTTGCTACTTTTCCAAATTCTTCTTTTTCTTCTTCTACTTCTTCAACTTCTTCTTCATCTTCCCGTTCTTCCCCTTCTACTCCTTTTTCTTCTTCTTCTTCTTCTTCTTCTTCTTCTTCTTCTCTCTTCTTGTTCTTCTTCTTCATCTTCTTCGTCTACTTCTTCTCCTTATTCTTCTTCTACTCCTTTTTCGTCTACTTCTTCTTGTTCGTCTTCTCATACTTCTTTTTCATCTTCTTCTTCTTCTTCTTCTTCTTCTTCTTCTTTTCTTCTCTTCTTCTTCTTGTTCTGATTCCTCCTCCTACTCTTCTTCTTTTTGTAACTTCTTCCAAACCTTCTTCTTCTTCCTTTAATCTTCTTCTTCTTCTTCTTCTTCTTTTTCTTCTACTTCTACTTCTTCTTCTTCCTCTTCCTCTTCTTTTTCTTCTTCTTCTTGTTGTTCTTCTTCTTCATCTTCTTCTTCTTGTTCTTCTTTTTCTTCTTCTTCTTCATCTTCCGCTTCAACTTCTTCTTCTTCTTCCTCTAGTTTCCCTTCATCTTCTTCTTCTTCTTCTACTACTTCTTTTTCTTCCACTTCTTCTTCTTTTTCTACTTCTTCTTCTTGTTCTTCTCTATCTTCTTCATCATCATCATCATCATCATCATCTTCTTCTTCATATTCTTATTCATAATCATCATCATCATCATAATCATCATCATCACCAACGTCATCAACATCGCCATCTTCTTCTTCTTCATCTTCTTCTTCTTTTTCTTCTTTTCTTCTTTTTCTTCTTCTACTTCTCCTACTTCTCCTTCTTTTGTTTCTTCTTCTTCCTCCTCTACTACTTCTTCTTCTTCTTATTCTTCTTCTCCTTCTTCCTTTTCTTCTGCTTTATCTTCTTTTTCTTCTTCTTCAGCTTCTCCTTCTTCTACTTCTTCTTCTTCTTCTTCTTCTTCTTCTTCTTCTCCTACAACTTCATCTTCGTCTTCGTCTTCTTCTTCTTCTTCTTTTTCTTCTTCTTCTTTTCTTCTCCTTCTTCTTCTTCTTCTTCACCTTCTTTTGCTTCCTCTTTAACTTCTTCTTCTTCGTCATTTCCTTCTTCTTCTTTTCTTCGTCTTCTTCTTCTTCTCCTCCTCCTCATTCTCCTTCTTCTTCTTCTCCATCTTCTTCGTCTTCTACTTTTTCTTCTTCTCTTTCTCCTTCTCTTTCTTCTTATTTTACTTCTTCTTCTTCTTCTTCTCCTTCTTCTTATTTTACTTCTTCTTCTTCTCCTTCTCCTTCTTCTTCTTCTTCTTCATCATCTTCTTTTTCTTCTTCTTGTCCTTATTCTTGTTCTGCTTCTTCTTCTTCTTATTATTCTTCTTCTTCTACCTCTTCTTCTTCTTCTTCTTCTTCTACTACTTCTTCTTCTTCTTCTTCGTCATCCTCTTCTACTTCTACTTCTTCTTCCTCTTTTTCTTCTTCTTCTACTACTTCTTCTTTTTCTTGTTCTTCTTTTTCTTTTTCTTCCTCGTCTTCTTCTTTTCCTTCTTCCAAATCTTCTTCTTCTTCCTCCTTTTCTTCTTCTTTTTCATCTCCTTTCACTTGTTGCTCTACTTCTTCTTCTTCTTCTGCTTGTTCCAGTTCTTCTTCTTCTTCTTCTTCATCTCCTCCTTCTTCTTCTTCTTCTTCTTCTTCTTCTTCTTCTTCCTCTTCTTCCCTACTTTTCCTTCTTCTTCTTCTTCTTCACTTTTTGAAAATATTTTTCCTTTCTTCTTCTTCTCCTATTTCTTCTTCTTATTATTATTATTATCCTTCTTCTTCTACTTCTACTACTACAACAACATCTTCTTCTTCTTCTACTTCATCTTCTTCTTCATCTTCTTTAACTTCTCCTTCCACTTCTACATTTTTCATCTACTTCTTCTTCTTCTTGTCCTTGTTCTACTTCTTCTTTTTCTTGTTCTTCTTCTTCTTCCACTTCTTAGTCATCATCATGATAGACATCATCATCATCATCTTTTTCTTCTTTTTCTTCTGCTCCTTCTTCTTCTTGTTGTTGTTCATCTTTATTTTCTTCTTCTTCTTGTTCTCCTTCTTCTTTTTCTTTTTCTTCTTCTTCTCCTACTTCTACTACTTCTTCTTCTTCTTCTTCTTCTTCTTCTTCTCATTCTTCTTCTACTTCTACATCTTCTTCTCCTTCTTCTCCTTCTCCTTCTTCTTTTTGTCTTTGGTTTCTTCTTCTTCTTCTTCTTCTTCTTCTTCTTCTTCCTCTACTTCTTCTTCTTCTTCTTCTTCTTCTTCTTCCTCTTCTTCTTCTTCTTCTTCTTCTTCCT